>JAPYYJ010003830.1:0-11098 GCA_028533885.1 Nasua narica
CTTTGTTGATAGTTTCCTATGTCTAGAATGCCCTTTCCTATTGCATATACCACTAAAATTTGCCTTATACTTTAAAAAGCCATCTTTCTAAACTTCTTGTTTTCTTCAAAAGCAATTTTATCACTTCAAGGTGCTAAAAGAAGTGCCTTACCCAGGTTTGATTTCCTGTAACACTTTTCTTCTTTTCTTGTTTAATTATGCCATTTTTTATTATAAGAAACCCTGCTTAGCAGGCATAAGTCTGCTATTAAAGTGAGCTTATAAATTCATTTAATTTGAACATGATATGAAGAAGAAGAAGCAATAGGAGGAAATTTACTTTGACAACATAGTTGTATTTTTTATTTGTTTTGTTTCCCAAATCACTGTATTGAAAAATTTTACCAAAAGTACATGGGAAAAAAAATTAAAGGAAGACTTAGGTTAAGTATGTGCCTATATAAATTCAAGTGTTCCCTCTTCCAAGCTGCAAAATGGTATTTATTATTATTAAACTAAGATTCTGAGTCATCCAAACACTTGGGCTGAAATCAAGGTTTAGAGACAAATGAAAAACATCTTTGAGCAGTGCAGAAATAATCAATAGAACTTGATAGGAGATTCCAAGATGTGAGAGCTATTGTAGCCAGAACTCGAAAGTCCTTTTTTGGCAGAAGACATAAGCAAGGATTACACAGTGAGATTCCTCTAAGAAGCTCTGGTGTGGCTATGAGCAAATCTCACCTAAGGCTCATCATCACTCCAAGGAGCATAGGCTTTAATTCTAGAGCCAACCCAGATTGGGGTAAAAAAAAAAAAAAAAGATCTATTAAAACATTCTCTCCTCAATACAGAGGTCTAAAAAATGTATTCAACAAAGTGACATAGGGGAGTTGGCTCACAGGAGAAATTTTATAGTGTAATCCCAGATACTGGGGAAAAGATGTTCAATATAGAGTTGATTTTTTTCCAAGTGATCCATATGATATGGACATGGAATGAATCATGAGAAAGTGGACTTGGCTAGAGAACTGGCCAATGACAATTTAAACTAAACTAATATTTTAAAATGCCCCATCTCAATTCTGATATATGCCCCCAACTCTTATTAGAATCCTCCTTCCCTACCCAGAAACATAATGTCTTCATCTTGTTCAAGGAGCCTCACCTCAACATGCCTATTTTGTGTTTCATGTTTTCTACCCACTTTCCCCTTAGAAAATTAGACTTCTCTATGTCTGGTTCTTTCATGGCACTTAGAGGTGTCTTGTTAGATAATTATCCAAATCAATAACTTCTAGAAAATAATTAACTGCTCACAATAATGTACTGAATATATTAATAGCCAAACAGATTATGCGTATCAGGAATATTGCACCCCCTAACTCATGCCTCTAGTTCCGTTAAAGTTATTTATATCTTAGCTTCATCTAGAAAGGATCTGAGGATATTTTTTATGGTTTGCATAGAACCATCATATGGTATCACTGTCAAATATTGATTTGTCAGCTGCTGATAGGTATGACAAATTGTATTCCCTAGGTATTTCCAACACTAAGGGAAGTCCTTGGAAGGAATATTTAGGTCAGAAGTCCTCTTGGAATTGCTTCTATTCTTCACACAGATATCCCTATGGAAGTTCCCTGCTATACCTAAAAGTAATAGTAGCAAGCACTATAATTTTCTGAGTACCTCCTAAGCACTGGACCCTTATTGGAAAACTCTCTAAATCTTGATCATTATGAAAATCACCTCGAAGAGACAATTTTTCCCAAGGTCAGTTAACCAGAAAATGGCAGAGCCTGAAGTGAAGTTAGGTTCCATCCACATTCTACTGCACGCTCTCTATCAAAGCTCATCCAGGAGATTTTTGCATGGTTATACCTCCTTAGCGGCACAGCTTCATCAGGAAGTCATGAACAGCCTGCAAAAGGCCTTAAATTGAATTGCTAGTGCCTGTTTCACTGTTAGGGCCTGCTTAGCAGGACCGACTCCATATTGCCTAGGTAGCCATATTGTTGTTTACATCTAAGTGACTTCATTCCGGGCATAGACGCCCTAGCAGGCCGAGACAATCAGTTCCTGGTATCGGTTCCGGGTACCGGCCCTAGCAGGCCAAGACAGGTGGAAACACCCAGTCAGCTAAAAGCCACATAACTTAAGGTTTGCGGTGAGGTTTGTAGTTTCGCCCTATAAAAGATAGCCTGTAAGACTAGGCGGGGTCGCTCTCTGCATAGAGATGGCCCTGACCAGTCAGTGTGCTGGTCAGTCTGATTCCTGATGCTTGGTGCAAAATAAAGCTTTGCTTGACTTTCGCCTTGATTCAGTCTCGTTCCTTTGATCACAGAGCCTAACAGACTGTCAGATACCTCCAGTATCCCAGGCTAGAAACTAAGGTGTCATTTGGTGGACACCTTTGTAAGTCACTTGGGAGTGACTGGAGCTGCATATCGTTGGAACCCAAGGTCAGGCCAGAAATAAATAGTCTCAAGTAGATAAGGTTACTAGAGAGGCCTCCTAATACTCGGAGATTACCTCCAGATGAATAGGGAATTCATTTTGAGTAGAAAAAGGTTATTTAGAAAATATGTATAAACAACTTAGTAGTAACATGAAATTGAATGAGGCAAGAATGGAGGTAGGGATGGGGAGTATCTTATTTATTCAGCCTTTTTTTCACTGAAATCCTCTTCTTAATAACAGCTAAAATGTAAAATCCACTGAATCATTGGTCATAGAACAGAAGCACTAAACAAAATGCATGTGAAAATTAATATATGTGACCACAATGAATATATATCATAGAAATATCACTGTAGGTGTGAGAGGGAAGGGTTGTTATCTCTAGTTTTATATTTTTTGAGTTTATATCTATTACTTTTAGTGTTATGATTGTGTATTTTCTTATTTTATAAAGTATCTTATGCCATTAATTTATTTATAATAATGTGGTGTGAAACAGTAAAAATCCTGTAGTAAGAGAAAGTCTTAGCAAACTTCAGTGTTGTGAAATATGAAAAAAAATTAGTGTTATTTCAAGTTATTTTTTATTGCTTCATGGTCATACTGTATTGCTCATGACCTTTGTACTATTTATTTGTTTATTTATTTTCTTATTTACCACCAAAGGTGACATGCGAAAGGAGTGAGGAAATCAACCAACTAAAAAAATTATAAAAGAAAAAAAAGAATTGTAATGTCAGTTATGAAATTAATTAAAGTCATCAAGCTCTAATAAAAAATGCTCAAACTGATGACCCTACCTTACCTCAACCAGTTAAAGTAGAGTTAAAGTTACCAAAAATGTTCTTGCCCTCTTCTTCCCTAGGCTTACAAAGAGAACAAAAGAGAGAATGTCTTTAGTTGTTAATGAAAATGAAGTATCTATAACTGAATTTCAAGGTATGATTCAGCAGAATTTGAAAGGGTGAATGGGAAATAACTCAGCAGAGCAGATAAAGTGAGTGTGGAATAGGATACCAACGAGAAACAGGATGATTGCCCCCACAGAAACCACTCAAACCCCAGGGACTAAGGCAGTAGGCAAAAGAAGATGGGGATGAAGAGGCTGGACCAGAGCATGTAGTTGTTTGGAAGTCTATGAAAGGGTCATTTTCATCCCTACCGGATGCAGATAAATGACTACTCTGTCTCTCTCTAGAGGAGAAGAGATATACAGGTTCCCCCACTATCCAAAGATTTGCTTTATACCACTTTGCTTTTACAAAAAACAGTACCTGTTTTTGCTAACTGAAGTGGATTTTTGCTTTTACAAAATAGTAATTGCTTCTTTACTTTTGGCCATTTCAGCTTACCAAAGGTTTCATGAAAACGCTCTATTTTTGGATACTAGGGGAAAGTATTCTGGAGACATGAGGAAACAAGCTCAAAAAAAGATAAAACTTAATGTTCCAGATGGAAATCATTTCTTGGAGGACAAAGTCAAGGGACAGAGCCTGAAAGGAAGGACCTCAGGTCCTTTCCCTCTATCTTATTCACAAGAGGCTCATGTCTTTCTCATAAGATCTTAAACTGCCCCACAGAAAAGGCTTGTAAATTCTGAAAATTGGGAAAAGTCCTTTGAAAAATGTTAACCATCCACTTGATTGCCTTCTAACTAAGCTCTGCCGACTCATTGAGTTTCTTTTTTCCAAAGGCTCAAAAATAATTTTTTGCTTTTAAAAAGCTCAAAGATCACAAAATTTTGGAAGAAAGTTTTTACCATGAACTATAAAGACAACAACAACATCAACCAAAAGATAGAAAGAACTCAGAACTATTTTGATAGGTCATATCTCAACAAAAGAAAAAGATATTCCACCAATGAAATAAAAAAAAAATGCTACAAGAGGG
The DNA here is from genome assembly GCA_028533885.1 of Nasua narica. Lineage (NCBI taxonomy): Eukaryota > Metazoa > Chordata > Mammalia > Carnivora > Procyonidae > Nasua > Nasua narica. Next base: position 4,333 of record JAPYYJ010003830.1, read on the forward strand.
ACTTTGATAAAAATTAATTCCTGAAGAAAAATATATGATAGACTTTTTTTAAAGTCAGTAGGAAGGGTGACATAAATAACCAAGAAAATAACCAGAAAATAGGACAAAAAAGTTGAGCTAGATAATACAGAGAAAAAATGAACATATTAGAAGAAGTACTTAAGTGTGAAGTACTTAAAGTATGACTAATAAGCATCAAAAAAATAAAATGCCTAGAATATAGTGTGGAAAAAATTAACAAATAAGTAGCAAAATAAAATATAACTGAAGGCCATGATTCTCTAAATTGAAAGAACCCACAAAATTTAAAACAAAATAAAAATTTAAAGGTGCAGGCCAAAATAACTGATTGGGAACTTAAAAAGACAAGATTAAAGAAGAGATTCCAAAAGCTTCCAGAGAGGAAATAAATAAAACCTTATCACATACAAAGGGTCTGGAATTAACATACAAAGAATCTTATATACAAAGAGCATCAAATGAATGATAATGGAAGCTGAAAGGTAATGGACTGATACTTTCAAAATTCTGATTAAAAATAAATCTCCACCTAGAATTCTAAACCCTTTCGCATTAGCAACAAAGAGAAATAATTTCAGAGTGAGATATCCTTGAACTCTTTCTCAAGAATCTACTCAAAGAAAATGTCTGAACATAATAAGCAAGTCAATTAAGAAACAAACAAACACATGAGCTCCTAGAAACAGGCAACCCAAAACAAATTAATAGTGAAAGCACTTCCTAGGATACTGGGGGGAATTCCCAGAACAACAGCAGCATGGCAGGCATAGACAAAACCAAGTCCAGATTGGAACAGATAAAAGAGGACTCCAGAAGATACTGCTAGGAAAAATGGAACTGGTAGATATATAGCTGGTTTGAACTTTGTAAGAACTTCAATTGAGAGGCACTTTACAGAGCTTATTTTAGATGTTGGAAGATCTAGCTAAATGTCCACAGGATAGGAAATCATGCAATAATAAATTCAGGAGAAGGAGTTTGGGCAGCAGTTCAAGGGGGAAAAAATGTTACCCTAAGAGCTACTTGGTTCAGCAATGAAAATTGTTTATACAGTCATAGTAACAAAAGAATGGAATACAAATTTAATCAATACTTCAAAATAGATATACCGGTAAAAATGGCAGAAAAAAAGGAGGAGAATTCAAAACCTGTCCTTTTTTCTAGACTATAAATAGTCACTATTTAAGCTTGCTGAATCAAGAGATAGCAATATATAAATATTTATTTGAAATGTGGAACTAAAGGAAAGTAATCCAGTTGCCAGATGTACATGATATTCTTTAAATTATGTATTTTCATAAAATTATTTATCAATACAAGTAGAAAAGGCAAGACTAATATTTATAGTATATTATTTTTAAAACAAAACAACAAACTATATATGATAGATATGTAAAAGTTTCCACAAAGAAAAATTTGGAAAAGTACATACTAGAATATCAACATTATTTGCCAATAAGAAGAAAAGATGGAGTAACTTTCACTTTAAAGTTTTTTAAAGATTTTATTTATTTATTTGACAGAGAGAGAGAGATCACAAGTAGGCAGAGAGGCAGGCAGAGAGAGAGAGAGGGAAGCAGGCTCCCTGCTGAGCAGAGAGCCCGAGGTGGGGCTCGAACCCAGGACCCTGAAATCATGACCTGAGCTGAAGGCAGAGGCTTTAACCCACTGAGCCACCCAGGTGCCCCTCACTTTAAATTTTTTTATTTTACATTTGAATTGGGACTTGAGAGTGACTTTGTATTACTTTCGTTGTTAGGATTTTTATTGGGCTTTACAGAAAAAATAAGGAGTGGGAGAAAAGTAACCAACAGAACCTCCCAATAGTAGAAAGGAAGACCCATTCCGTGATACAGAGCCTAACAGATGAGTAGTTTGGATTCAGGCAAATGAAAGAGAGGACCTGAAATTGTCCAGCAATTATGCTGGAAGAGGCTCAGATGCAGACACGGATGTTGTCACTATGTCTTTTTTTTTTTTTAAGCTTTTATTTATTTACTGGAGAAAGAGCACACACGAGCAGGGTGAGGGGCAGAAGGAGAAGGAGAATCCCCACCAAGCGGGGAGCCCAGCGCTATGGGGCTCTGTCCCAGGACTCGGCCGGGATCATGACCTGAGCCAAAGGCAAATGCTTAACTGACTGAGCCACTCAGCTGCCCCATCACCTGTCTTCTTTTAAAGTTCATACATCAGTTACTAAGTTTCTATATCTCAGGCTCTGTGGTTAGTGCTAAGGAAAGAAAGTAAAGACATGATATCTGTTCTAAAGAATCCCCAATCAGATTGAGGAAAGTGAACATGTATAAAGAAATATAATTCCATGTAATTCCATTCTCTGAGACTGCTTTAGAAGTTGTAGAGATATCAGATATTATTAATAGTAATAACACCCAATGTTTTTATTAAGCACATTCTATGAAACACTCTTTTAAGGACTTTAATTATGTGTTTATCACTCATAAGAAATCTCTGTGAAGTGAAAACTTTTGTGATCCCATTTTCTAGATAAAGAAATTTAGGTTTATAAATGTTGAGTAACTCGTTCAAGGTCAAGACCTAAACTTTAGCAAGGAAGTATGACTCAGAAGCCTCATGCTCTTAAACACTATACTCTACCTTTACTGTCTTGCTGATTCCAAGCCTTTTTAAGTGCTCAAAACTTTTTGATTAATTTTGTGGCAAAGAGCACGAGTATTATTAGATCATTTTTTAAAAAATGATAAACAGAACAAAACATGAACTTTAGGACTGAAGAAATCACTCAAGCAAGGACCCAAGATGGGATTACAAAAGCAAGACTCCAGCCTCCAGACTTTTCTTTCTATTGCCCCAAATCTACCCTCTCACAGTCTCTTCTTCCCTCCTTTTACTGAAGAGAAGATTCAACCATTTATTTTCCTTTCTAAGCTAAAAATAAGAATTTGATTCCAAGGTTTTCCTACCTGGTTTTCCTACCTGGTTGATATCCTAAGGTTTTCCTACCTGGTTGATATCCTCGGCAAAATTGTCTCTGTAACTTCAGTAGATGTAGGTCTGAGGGCTTCTGTAAGACCCTGGAAGGGGTCATTTTGAAAGAAAGAATCAACTTAGGTTGTGCTAACACATGACTTGTGCTTTCTGACCCAGCACATGGGAAAATGGACAGCCTGAAGCATGTCACGGGGGCAAAAAGGAAAACGTAAATAATGTCACCCATAATGTAATACGGTTCAGGGGAAGAAATGAGGTCAAGTCATTAAAGAGAAGATGAGATCATTATGTTTTAACAAGGCAAACTGTGGCCAGAGGAAGACAGTAATGAAGAGTGGACAGGGATCCTGAAAGCCAGTATGCGATGACCAGGGGGAAAACAGAGCTTTCTAATCGAAACCATACTCCCAACTCCGGAAATGAAGGCTTGCCTTTCAGGCGGTACTGCAAGGGTGAGTGAGATGATAGACGGAGGAAGGGGACTGAAGAAGCTGTAAATACACCGAGGGACAGAGGACAGCACGTGGCCTGGAGAAGCACCCTGTAGTTGGGGACACAGGCGACAGCTCAGAAACAAAGCTGAGACAAGGCAAAAGGGCATCTAGACACTCAGAGCTAGAAATTCAAAATCCCAATTCTAACCGCTAAGAGAAAATCAACCTAGGAGGGAAATGTCAAATCACAAGGGGAGAAGAGGAAGAGGTTAATAGAAAAAATATTTCGGTGTGCCTCTGACAGTGTTCAGCTAAGTGTGTGGAAATCCACATGTGCAGAGAGAGATGGGTCTCAAGTGCGCAGATGAAACTCAAAACCCTCTTGATGTTCTACCTGGAGAATTCTCTACTTCCCTGTTTTGACCTTCAGCCACGAAAATTACCCGAGGATCTTGAGTGGAAGGCGCAAGACTCCGGTTTCCCTAAAAGCCTTTAGAACTTTCAAAGAACCTACTGTACTTCCAGTGCCCCCCCCCCCACAGCCACACGACCTCCAACAGCACCCCTGCAGCGAGACACACCTCTTCCTTGATGTGAGGAAGTAAGAGGAGGTTTGCTAAAAAGTTTTCAAGCCACTAAGAACTCTTTTTAGTGAGCTGATTGATTTGATGAGACAAGTGTGAGCAGAATCCATAAGGAAAGGTGATACCACTGGTCAAACCACGGTGGGACTAGAGGATAGGAGACTTTTAAAAATGAAAATAACTTTAAAATAAAATAGGTACTAGTCACAGCTAGGCTCCTAAAGAATACGTTTAAGTTTTACTTGCTTTTCCTGTGAATGTAACAAAAAGCCAACTGACCCTTTGAGATTTGGAGGCTTCCCTTCCCCTAAACACTCTAGGGCAAAATATGCAAATAAAGCTCTTTCTTTTAAGGGAAAAGCTGGAATGGAAGGGAATTGTTAAAATTGTTGGAGAATCTCTACTGGTCACTTTGAGACTCTCACACATTCCTGCTTTTGCATCCATTCCCCCATTCCGATCAATTATTAACAGATTAAGAAGCTAAGCATTGTGCCGAGCGCTGCGCATTTAGCAGCAAGCCAGTAGACACGGTCCCTGTCAGCCTACATTTGAGAAGGGGGACAGACTGGCTCGCGACAAATTGCTTAACTAGAGCTGCTGTGAGTGCTCATAGGAAGAGTTGGGGTACCCTGTGTGAGAGAACAGGGTAGCAGGACGCATGAGCTGATGGAGAGAGGGAGCCTCAGAAATCTACCCTAAGGAAGGGACATTGTATTGTGACATCATTGTTTTAGGTGGCATCCTCCTTCCGTCTTGGTTATAAGTCTCGGTTCTGGGCAGGGCCATCTAGTGGTGTGCGGGAGCCACCGGACCCCTGTCCCCACTCTATGTTCAGTGACATCAAGATGGAAGCTGGAAATTAACTATGGTAGAAATTATTTCCCCCATGGAAACCAGCAAGCACGATAAAAAAAGGACTTTTTAAATTCAAGAGGCCAACTTTACCACCACACCATGAGAGCTATATTTGGGTCAAGTCGGGTCAAAATTGCCTAGTCACAGCTTAGAGGAATGATGATCAAGGAGGGGAAAAATATATGTGTGTGTGTGTGCTCGTGTGTGCAATTGCACATGTGTACATATATATTCATATATATCTGCATCTACATATATATACACACACACACATAATCCCATACACCTATATAAAAAATCAAATATACATATTTTGTATACGTATATAAGTATTATATACATATATAGATATGTATGTGTATGTACATATTTTATGTGTGTATATATGTATACATATATGTATATATGTAAATATGTATTTATAAACCTGCATGTATAGACACACACATATAGAAAGCAACACAGAGAAAGATAAAAAGAGCTACTTGTAAAAAAAAAAAGGAAGAGCTACTTGTTATTAAAAATGGAGGGTTATTTTATTCCTCTTCATATTTTCAAGTGGCTTGCATAGTACCTGGCATATAGTTAATATTCAACAAATTTAATGAATAAGGGAAAAGCTCTATTTTTAATATACACACTTTTAGTTCCTAACCACAACTACTCTTTCCAACACACGCACACACACCCCTAACCCTAAAAAGCCAATCCCAGTGCACTCTGTAAGAGCTCAAAAACATTGCACATGAGGGCGCCTGGGTGGCTCAGACTGCCTTCGGCTCAGGTCATGATCCCAGAGTCCCGAGATCGAGTCCCACATCGGGCTCCCAGCTCCATGGAGAGTCCGCTTCTCACTCTGACCTTCTCCCTTCTCATGCTCTCTCTTACTCTCTCTCTTTCCTAATAAATAAATAAAATATTTAAAAACAAACAAACAAACAAACATTGCACATGAGAAAAGCCATCAAGATGCTTGGTAGCAGTCTTAACAGACATGTGAATAATTCACAGTGCCATCTTAGGGGATCCTGGTGCCTCTGTGAATTCTCCTGCTCTTGCTCTCTCTCAAATAAGTAAAATCTTTTCTTTTTTTAAAAGATTTTATTTATTTGACAGAGAGAGAATGCACAAGCCGGGGGGAGCAGCAGAGGGAGACGGAGAAGCAGACTCTCCGCTGAGCAAGGAGCTCTCACATGAAGCTCCATCCCAGGACCCTGGGATTGTGACCTGAGCCCAAGGCGGATGCTTAGCCAACTGGGCCACCCAGGTGCCCCTCAAATAAAATCTTTAAAAACAATTCACAATGCCATTTTAAAATGCTCCACTGATACCCAAGTCCAGGAACTAGCAGAATCAGTGTGAAATGGGAGATATTACTGACTCAGCTACTGAGAAATAAGAAATATCAACCACACCAAGCCTGTAGAGTATAAGAAATTCCTACTACTAGAATCAGTTTTAAATGAGGCAGCAAAATTCTGTTCTTCCTTCCATGTTAATTGGCAATGTTGCTGCTTCTAAGAATTTCCCACAGAACTTCCCAGAGAAAAAAGTCTTCTATGCTGGCAGAAGATTCTATTTATAGTACCATTGTTATACATTCCTACAGCTTCCTTTTAGAAATATTAAGACATTTACTAGCACAAATAAATATATTTGTATATTTGTATGTTTCAAACTCCTTGATTGTAGAAATTGTCTTTTATGCCCTGTGATCTCCCCACAAAACATTTGAACATGTCAATCACCATTTCTTTGTAAGTTTAGCATCTCTCTCTCACTAGGTGATTTACTTGAAACATAAATCCATCTTATGTTTGTACCCCAGCACCTAACAGAGTGTCTGATACACAGAGGACACTTGATAAATCCAAATTCGTTGAATCAATGAAAGGAACT
>JAPYYJ010003831.1:0-11092 GCA_028533885.1 Nasua narica
CGGGACGCCTGGGTGGCTCAGTTGGTTGAGCAACTGCCTTTGGCTCAGGTCATGATCCCAGCATCTTGGGATCGAGTCCCGCATCGGGCTCCTTGCTCCACGGGGAGCCTGCTCCTCTCTCTGCCTCTGCCTGCCTCTCTGCCTGCTTGTGTTCTCTCTCTGTTAAATGAATAAATAAAATCTTTAAAAAAAAAAAAAAAGAAAGATAAATTCACTGATTTTTAGGATATTAAAAAAATTTTGCAACCATTATCACTATCTAATTTTTATTACCCCCAAAGAAACTTTTTACACATTAGAAATCACTCCCCATTATTCATCACCCACCTTCAAAGCCTCTGGCAACCACTAATCTACTTTTTGTTGTTATGGATTTGCATAACAAATTTGCATAATTAGGCATTTCATATGAATGGAATCATATATTATGTGACCTTTTTGTATCTGGTTTCTCCTACTTGGCATCATATTTTCACAGACCATCTATGTTGTAGCATTATCAACATTTTGTTCCCTTCAATAAGCAAGTAATATCAATTATGAGTATACCCCATGTTGTGTATTCATTCACCTATAGATGGACATTTGGGTTGTTTTCACCTTTTGGCCATATGAATAATGTTATAAACATCGTGTACAAGTTTTTGCGTGGATATGTTTTTGATTTTCTTGGGCATATACTTACGAGTGGAATTGCTGAGTCATCTATGCTTACCTTTCTAAGGAATTGTCAAACTGTTTGCCAAGGCAGCTCTATTTTACATTCCTACCAATGTATGCAGACTTCAATTTCTCCACATCCAATGGAACCTGTTATTTTCTAGCTTTTTAAAAATGTTTATTATAACCATCTTAGCAGATGTGAAGTGATACTTCACTATGGTTTTTATTTGTATTTCTCTAATGATTAAGGATATTGAACATCTTTTCTGTGCTTATTGGCCACCTGTAAATCTTTGAAAATGTGTATTCAAATCCTTTGCTAATTTTTAAGTTTTTTTCCTTCCTTTCCTGTTTATTGAATTGTATTTATATATTCTGAAAATGCATCCCTAATCAGATATATAACTTGCAAATATTCTCTTGAATTCTGTGAATTATCTTTTTAGTTTTTTTATAATGTCCTCTGAAATATAAAAGATTTTAATTTTGATGAAGTCCAATTTATTTTTATTCTGTTGCTTGTGCTTTTGGTGTCATACTAAGAAACTATGCCTGATTCAAGGCCATGAAGATTTTGCATGCTTTCTTTAGTTTTAGCTCCTAATATTTACGCTTTGATCCATTTTGAGTTAATTTTTGTACATGTGTGAAGAGTTATTCATTTTTTTGCACGTGGCAGTGTTCCAGTGCTGTATATTGAAAAGACTATTTTTCCCCATTGAATTGTCTAGGCATCCTTGTTGAAAATCAATTGGTCATAAATGTCAGGCATTATCTGAACACTCAGTTCTATTTCATTGATCTATGTCTAGCTTTCTACCAGTACTACATTGTCTTCATTATGATAGTTATGTAATAAGTTTTGAGACCTTGAAGCATGAGTCCTCCCACTTTGTTCTTTTTCAAAATTTTTTTGGCTATTAAGAGCCATTTGCATTTCCATATAGTTTTTGAGTATAACCTTTTCAGTTTCTGCAAAAAAAGCAACTGGGAGTTTGATAAGGATTGTACTGAATATATTGACAAATTTGGGGAGTATTATCATTTTTTAAAGAAGATTTTTCTTATTCATTTGCCCGAGAGAGAGATTATAAGCAAGGGGAGCAGCAGGCAGAGTGAGAGGGAGAAGTCCCTCAGCAGGGAGCCTGATTCAGGACTTGATCCCAGGACCCTGGGATCATGACCTGAGCTGAAGGCAGCCACTTAAACTGAGCCACAAAGGCATCCTGAGTGTTGGCATTTTAAAAATACTGTCTTTTCATGAATATGGGATATCTTTCCATTTATTTAGGTCTTCTTTAATCCATTTCAATAACATTTTTTAGTTTCTAGTGTATAAGTTTTGCACATTTTTTGGTTAAATTTATTCTTAAACATTTTATTTTGATACTACTATAAATGAAATGGTTTTCTGGATTTAATTTGTGAATTGTTTACTGCTAGTGCATAGAAATACAATTGATTTTTGGATCTGACTTACACTGCAACATTACTGAATTCATTGATTAGTGGGTTCCTTAGGATTTTCTATATATAACATCATGCCATCTGTGAAACATGAGCTCTTAATTTACAGGGGATTTTGGTTAATATGGGCTTTTGTAACATTTATTGCTTTATCTTGATCAAACTGGTTAACTTTCATGAGAATAATTTTCTTCATGTAAAATGACAGTAGTAATTCCAAAATCATAGTTGCATATGACCATGCTATTCTAACTTGGTTCAGAATTGTAGACTGAAATCAGTGTCCCCCAAGATTTGAAGGCTTGAAAGCATTTTAAAATCTGGGATTGCAGCTGAAAAACCTGACATCATTCTGATACCTATTTCACATTTATGACCTGTGGTTCTGCATTGAAGGGCTACTGAAGTTCACTTGAACATCTTGGGATTGTCTATTTTTTACCTTCGAAATTTCACAAGGATATGTGTATCTTTTAAAATTTATTCTCTTGGGCATTTGATGGGTCTTTTCAAACTGTTAACCCCTTCCAACACTTTGGGGAAATTATCCTGTATTACCGATATGCCAACTTTTCTTTCCTTTTTCACATTTGTCTTTTCCTAAAATTCCTGTAATGTGGAAGAAAGATTTGAATGATCTTCTAATCCTTTTTTCCCCTCATATTGCCTTTTTATTATAATGTCTGAAAGATTATTTTGACTTTATCTTCCATTTATTTAATTGATTTTTTCCATATCATTAATTTGTATTTTTGGCTATTTTTCATGTTAAATGTTCTTTCATATTTAAAAAATTAATAGCATCTTGTTCTTTTTTAGGGATGTAATACTTTTCTAATCTACTTATATTAATTAGATTTTTAAAAGTGATTATTTCTCTATTATCTGTAATTTCTAATTTCTTTTCCTGTTTATTTTATCTCTGATCCCAATTTTGTTTGGCTTGTATGATATTTATAAAACATCAGATTTCACATTTTAAAAAAAATCAGTGATTTTGGCTTCCTAAAAAAAAAATTGAAAAATCTGGGCATATTAAAGCCATGTTTTTCCTGATGAGTAGAGGCTGTCCATTTTCAATAGAACATATATTCTACTGGTTTCCTGTTTTATTCATTTATCTGTCAGGCCCTATAGGCATTTAGGTAAACCATTTTGTCTATGCTTCCCTGTCACTTACATGTCCCAATCCACTCAGCAATCCCCTAACTTATACTTCTGGACACACGGCTTATCTTTGAAGATAAAATATTTGGTTCGTTTTTCTTTCATAAAATCCTCTCCTTTTACAAATCCTTTTGTAATGTAGTTATTCTTCTAACAAGACAGAGAGAACAAGTTTTATGATCATTGAAATCCAACAAAGACAGGTTTAATTTGATATGCTCCAAAGACACTCATTAGCAGGGATAATTTAGAGTGTTTTATTTCATAAATCTACTCTTGTACAAATTAAAGAAAATTTAAAGTTTTAAATTTCTCATGTATCATTTTGTGAGGTTTGAGTCAATTAACACTTTCCAAAGATAGGGTTCTCTTTTTAAATGTGGATATTGTGACTTAATTAAATGTTGACAACTTGGTATTTATTTATAATATGGTAAATAAATTTTTTCTTTAGTTTTTTTAAATAAAAGAATTAGTGTAACTCTGTAAATGCCCATCATTGTTAAATGAAACAATATGCTATATCTTATAGGAAGACCGGTTGGCTGAAAGTCATAGGAGTCATATTTCAGTTCACTGACTCATCATTCAACCATGAATATTTGTTGAGCACCTACTATGTGTTAAGCATTCTTCAAGGTGCTGTAAGCAATCACTCAACCAAATAGGTCAAGTTTCTGTTTTCAGGGAGCTTATAACATAGTGGAGAGAAAATAGGCAGTAAACTATACAAATATGTTAACTTCATGGCTTCAGGAAAATTATTTTTTATTTCTGAGATATTTGTAAAATTATAATGTTGACCCTAATAATTCCCATATCTATAAGTTAATGGTCTGCTTTACATTTTAATTTGTTTTTATTTATCTTGAATAAAGTCTTAACTGAATCTGGATGTTGTATAAGGGTAACATAAAAGTGAAAAAATAACCTCTTTTTGTGGTTTGAGAGTATATCTTTAGGAACAGAAGAGTCTCGCATTGATTTTTAAATTGTCTGAGACTCTGTGATGGAAATAGCTTTGTATTTCTCTAAAAATATTCTGTGTTTAGAAAATGTAAGAAAGAAATATTTATGTTCATTTTTACCATAACCATGTGCTATTCATTTAACCATTCAATACATATATTTTAGCATTTATTACATGCTGGGCATTGGCAAGAAGGTATAATAAAAGACAAATCTTCTATCCTCATGAAATATACATTTTTAGATAGGAATAATTTTCCCTAATCATAAATAAGTAAATAACACTTCAGGTAGTGATAAATGCTATAAAGAGAGATAATGCAGGGTAGGAGATTAAAGAGTGACAGAGGAAGAGAGGGGCCTATTTGATACACGATACCAGGAAAGGTCTCTTTGAGGAGCCAATTGTAAGAATGTCAAATAAAATATGGGATGACCAATAAAACTTAAATTTTAGATAAATGACAAATAACTTTTCAGTATAAGTGTGTCCCATGTACTATTTTAGACGTAATTAGAGTATAAAATTTATTGTTTATCTGAAATTCAAATTTAACTGAATATCTTATATTTTTATTTCCTAATCTGGCAACCTCATATTTGAACCAAAATCTAGATAGTGAGAAGACTGTGTACATACTGGATCTAGAGAGAGAGATTTCAAGGTTTAAAATAATGGGAAGTGTAAAATCTTGTGGTAGGGATGAATATGACTATTCAAGAAATAGCAGGAGAGTCAATGTGGCTGGGTTGGATTGAGAGAGGAGGAATTGCTATCTGTGTTGGAGGTAGAGGCAGAAGTCATATCATAGAGGTTCATTAAACCACTGCAAATAATTTGTATTTCACTTGATGGAAAGTCATTAGAAAGTTGTGGCTGTGGAACAATATGATCTAATTTAAGTTTAAAGAAACCACATTGGCTGCTATATGAACAGACCATGTAAGGACAAGAGATGAAGTGGAAAGGCTTGTGGGGAAGGAGGTGAAATAGACCATATCAGAGATGTCAGTTTGGAACACAGTGTTAGCAGTGGTGATGACGGTACCCAGAGGTCTGAATTGGGTTCTATTTTAAAGGAAGAACTGCAGGACTTGCTAGTGAGTTGTAGGGTATGTGAAAAAGAGTAATGAGGGTTGCTTTCTTCATCTTTGGCTTGAGCAACAGGATAACTGATCCAAAGCAAGTTTCATGACAACTAAAGGGAAGCAAATTAAATTTGGCTAAGCAGTTGTTTATTGAAACACACATAAACACACACACACACACACACACACCCCTTGTACATTCCTTGCCAGGGTTATTGATTCAAGTTACCGCTCTATTGTATCATCATCATGATCATCATTGCTTTTCTGTGTTTATTATAGCAGGCAACATCACTAGCCTGTTAGATCTATTACTCAGTTAATTATCACAACAACACTATGATGTAGATACTGTTATTATAATCATTCTCATTTTACAAAAGAGGAAAATGAAGCCCATGGAAATTAAATGGTTTGCCCCAAATTAAATAGTTTACACAGCTAGAAAATGGCAAAGTATAGCTCTAAAGGCAACCTGGCTGATCCCAGAACACACTCTCATTAAACAACTAGTTTTGGAAAAACAAAGAAAGGGAAAAAATGGCAGTTTGAATCATTATGAATATAAAAAAAGATTATTCATTCAACTTTTATTCTTCTATTTAAAAATTCATAATTTTTAAAAAATTTAATGAGAAAATTCATAAAAAAACATTATTTAGTGACATAAAGGAGATTTGGCTAATTTAAGATGGGAAGACTGAAATTATATTCATTTTCCCAAATTAATTTATAGTGTACCTCCTATCAAAATCACACACACATATGTGTATAAGCACGTATAATGTATAATACATGTTATTAGTCTTATTTCAACAAATCATAAATAGTTAAACAACAATCTAACTTTACCAAGAATAGAAGGGGAAAGTAGAAATATAAAACACAGGAAATTAATAAAAGTATTCTGAGAAATGATAGAAATTAGAAAATTTATGAGACTACTTTTTTCCCTTCAAATCTATTCCAAATATATCTGAAAATGCTGTTGATATATTATGCTTACCAAGATATGTGTTTACTGATGGAAACAAGGTGAGGTACTGGAAAAAATAATATGTAATTTTGTGTCTAAAGAGGTAGAAAACAAGATCATATATTCATATTCAATTTTAACTCTATAAAGAAACTCAGAAAGGATATACCAGACACTCACAAAGGTTATACCTGCATGAGGGAGTGTGAAAGAAGACTTTCTGCTATATTGCTTTTATACTGAATAATATGACTATATTACCAATTCAAATATTTAAAAAATAATGTTAACATGCCATATTTTGGAAACTGAAAAGCAATTACTTCTGTGGTGAAAAAGGCATGCTTTGAGCACTGACCATACAAAATATGACTAGTTTTACTACAAAGCAGTATTGGTTGGGAAGCATATGGTTTTGATCAAATAAATCTCTGGATGATTTTTATAAGTCTTTCATCACCTATTGATTCTGAAAAAAAATCCTTTTGACATCATAGTCTATGTTTGGTCCAATTCCATATTACTAACTTGATTTCCTTTCTCAGAGTCTCTGAAGCAATTTCCTTCCATGCCTGAGCAGGATTTCAGTTCAGAGATAAAATAGAAAAATTATTAACTAAATATGATGCATTATTTATTTTGTTCTGCTTCTTATTCTCTAAATCTATTTTCATGTTCAATTTATTTAAAAATATAAATGTTTCTAGGCCTAATGCTTTGAACACCAGATTTTGAGATGATGTCCATATTTAATCATCTCTTCTGCTCTATAACAAGCTGCAAAATAGGTTTGAATACGTTTTAACAAAGTTGATCATATTGCTCTCTTCTAGGGCTATTATATTTTACATAATTCTCTTTGTAATTCTGTTATCTAACTCATGTCTGTAATTTATTCAGGACAATTTCCTTTTCATAGATTTTTATTAATAATATATTTTTTAGCTTTTACCCTCTCATTTTAGTTTGTCAATACTTTAGCTGAATTTGGAGATTATATAATTTGTCTTATTTATTTTACTTGTATTTTCCATTTAATAAAAGCTGATGGTTTGGGAGATTATTATTTTTATTTTTAATCTCTTGCAATGTTATAGCATTGCAATTAGAGTTGTTTCATTCCTTGAACCACAGATAAATCATTATTATGTTCCAAACCCTTCTTTCCTATACGGTTTCTTGTTCCTCAACTCCACATTTCCAACATGCTCACTCATAATGGTTCTAAATTTCATGTGGGGGTAACATATTCACCAATTTCTGAAAGCTGATCACATTTGTAAGGCATGGGAAACACTCTGTAGTTGATTAAATTGATAAAGAAAACTATTTCTATTAAGGAAGTGAGTTCTACAGTTCATTTCAGATACTGATGGTATCATAAGTCTATGCTTAATATGAGGAATAACCTAAAAATTGTTTTTAGATGTTATAACATAAAATGCCTTTATGAGATTTCTCTTTGCTAAAGAAAATATAGGACCCAGTGATTTTTATCTTGCAGAGATAGTATGAGAATAATGAAGAAAGAAGGCTTTGCTAGCTACGATTTTCTGAGAAATTTGTATCTATTGAAAGAAAATGTCAGGGAGCCTGGGTGACTTAGTTGGTTAAGTGTCCTACTCTTGATTTTGGCTCAGGTCATGATCTCAGGGTTGTGAGATTGAGCCCTACGTTGGAGACTGCTTAGAATTCCTTCTCTCTTCACCCTCTGCCCCTTCCCCTTTCTCTCTCTCTCCCTCTCTCTAAAAAAATTTAGTGAGGTCATTTAAAGAAATCTTAGGGTGTTTGGATTCAGATTAAATAGTCACCATAAAAGAGACAGATATAAGGCATGGTGTGAGTATTAGAGTCATCTTTCCTACACTGGAGATGAAGGATGTCAGGGGAGGCTTTTCAGAGAAGGTGACCTGAATGTATCCTAAAAGCATGTGGTGGGGTTTGCCAGGTATAGAAGATGTGAAGGACAAGGCAGTGCATACAGAAGAAAGCACTGTATGTGAAAACGTGGAAGCATGAGATGCTCTGGCATTTGGGGCAAATGGATGGAAATATGATGAGATGCTGGGGTGATGAAAAACTGCAGATAAAGGGATTCAGCTATATAAGGCATAAATCAGAGGTCTTTATAACCCATTCTAAAGATTTTTTGAAGTATTTTTTTCTAACCATATCTTTGGTAAATAAAAATAATGGTAAATCTGCATAAACTTTAATCTTGATTGGGATGTACACTGTCTTAAACAACAAACTCTGTAACAGACAGTACAGTGTAGACAGTGAAAAAAAAGTATGAAGTGTCAATTGAAAGATTATCTCTACCTGAGTGTCTGCTTTCTTACTTTTCATTCACTCTTCCAACAGTAATTTGGTTCTGCTTCCACTATACCATCACAATTATTTAGGTCACTATTATAGATTGAATATGCGTTTCCCTCCAAATTCATCTACTGAAATCCTAACCCCCAATGTGATGATATTAGGAGGTGGAATTTTGGGAGGTCATTAGTTCATCAGGGTAAAGTGCTCATGAATGGGATTAGTGCCCTTATAAGAATTGATACCAAAGAGCTTGCTTCTGCTCTCTGCTTTCCGCCATGTTAAGAAGTCAGAAGATACATACATTAGAACCCAACCATGCTGGCACACTGATCTTGGCCTTTCCAGCCTCCAGGACTGTGAGATACAAGAGATACAAATATTTCTTGTTTTAAGCTACCTGGTCCATGGTAAATATTTTAAATATATATATGGGATATATATATATATCCCATTTGCTGAATGAAATTTCTCAGGCTTCATCTCAATTTCAGTCGCATATTGTGTGGTTACACAAAAATTCATTTGGCCAATTCTGAGACATCCAAATGTGAAGGACATATTTCAGGTAGACGAAGTTTTTGAAACTAATTTTAAGATTTTGATCATTCAAAATGGTTTGGCCTTAAGTTTAGGTAATACTTTTACCTGAC
Organism: Nasua narica; assembly: GCA_028533885.1. Classification (NCBI taxonomy): domain Eukaryota; kingdom Metazoa; phylum Chordata; class Mammalia; order Carnivora; family Procyonidae; genus Nasua; species Nasua narica. The sequence goes on from JAPYYJ010003831.1 coordinate 9,304, forward strand.
TTAAAATAGATTAGAAAGAGCAAATATGCAGCCTTTTGAAAGAGATGCCTTGAGCAGGACGATGGTACTGGCTCATGCATAGAGTTGCCCTAGTGTTTCTAGGGCACTAGAGTCTAGTGTTTCTCCCCAGTGTTTCTCCTGTGGAGTTGTGTGCCAGCAACTGTGAGATGGTCCCAGAGAGATGGCAGCTCAGATGCCCTTCCTGTGGCTAGCAGTTACCTGAAGCAGCTCAGTTCTTCCCTCTGTAGCTCACTCAGGGCCTTCTGAAGTTGTCCAATATTCTCCAGCATCACCTATGACAATGGTTCTCAGTCATAACTTCCAATGTACTGCAGAGGACAGTTTTGTTGATTTATGCTGTGGAAACTAAGGCATGTAGACACCACACACACTCATGGCCACAGCATTTAGAATCATCAGGGTGTCTACATCACAGGCTGTGATATAAGCACTGCCCCAAGACACAGGGAACAGGTAGCCAGATGCTGAACCGAAGAAATGGAGTTGAGGTGAGAGAAGTACTTCTCAAATAGTTTCCAAGTAACAGCAGCGCAGGAGGGAAGGGCATTAAGCTTGATGCAATTTGCATATTTACATGTATACATGTATATTTACATGTATACATGTAAATGAGAGATCACTCTGTCTTTCTCTCTTTCTCTTGCTTCGTCATTTCCTTTAGCTCCTTCTCCAAAAATGCAGTGTGTACTTATAACAGTAAATAATTGTGAAAATATAGAGTATAGGGTAGAAAATATAACTATTCAGGGATATGTGTTCTTATTTCTCTATCTCTGTCATCTATTCATAATATAATTTGCCTTATAATATATATACATAGTTCTTTATTCTGATTTTTAAAAATATATTATGAGCATTTTGCCATTTTCTTTTATTTATTTATTTATTTATTTTTAAAGTTTTTTATTAACATATAATGTATTATTTACCCCAGGGTACAAGTCTGTGAATCATCAGGCTTACACATTTCACAGCATTTGCCATAGCACATACCCTCCCCAATGTCCATATTCCTAACCCCCCACCTCCCAGCAACCCTTGGTTTGTTTCGTGAGTTTAGGAGTCTCTTATGGTTTGTCTCCTTCCCCATCCCATCTTGCTTCATTTCTCTTCCCCACCCCCCCATAAACCCTGCCCTGCCTCTCAAATTCTTCATATCAGAGCGATCATGTGATAATTGTCTTTCTCTGACTGACTTATTTCGCTTAGCATAATACCCTCTAGTTCCATCCACGTCGTTGCAAATGGCAAGATTTCGTTTCTCTTGATGGCTGCATAGTTTTCCATGGTATGTATATACCACATCTTCTTTATCCATTCATTTGTTGATGGACATCTAGGTTCTTCCCATAGTTTCGCTATTGCAGACATTCCTGCTGTAAACATTCGGGTGCATGTGACCCTTCGGATCACTCCATTTGTATCTTGAGGGTAAATACCCAGTAGTGTGATTGCTGGGTCGTAGGGTAGCTCTATTTTCAACATTTTGAGGAACCTCCATCCAGTTTTCCAGAGTGGCAGTACCAGCTTGCATTCCCACCAACAGTTTAGGAGGGTTCCCCTTTCTCCGCATCCTCGCCAACATCTGTCGTTCCCTGACTTGCTGATTTTAGCCATTCTGACTGGTGTGAGGTGGTATCTCACTGTGGTTTTGATTTGTATTTCTCTGATGCCGAGTGATGTTGAGCATTTTTTCATGTGTCTGTTGGCCATTTGGATATCCTCTTTACTGAAATGTCTGTTCATATCTTCTGCCCATTTCTTGATT
>JAPYYJ010003832.1:0-11088 GCA_028533885.1 Nasua narica
TGAGATCATGACCTGAGTCAAAGGCAGAGGCTTTAACCCACTGAGCCACCCAGGCACCCCAAATTTTTTATTATTATTATTATTAAAGATTTTATTTATTTGACAGACAACGAGAGAGGGAATCCAAGCAGGGGGAGTGGGAGAAGCAGACTTCCTGCTGAGCAGGGAGCCTGATGTGGGGCTGGATCTCAGGACCCTGGGATCATGACCTGAGCCAAAGGCAGATGCTTAATGACTGAGCCCCCCAGGCGCCCCTGATTATTTTTTAATCCCTACACCCAGTGTGGGGCTCAGACACATCCCTGAGATCGAGAATTGTGTGTTTCTCCAGTAGAGCCAGTAGGCATCCTGCCAATGTATTTTTCTTTTTTTTTTTTGTATTTATTATGTGTCCTAACAAAGTTTTATGTGCACTAGTGTTGTGGAAACACTGTCGTTTTCTTTTTCTTCTTGTTAACATTTTATTTGAGAGAGAGCGCGAGCGCACAGGCAGGGGGAGCTGCAGGCGGAGGGAGAAGCAGAGAACCTCACGTGGGACTCCATCAACCTGAGCCGAAGGCAGACGCTTAACCAACTGAGCCACCCAGGCGCTCCTCTTTTTCTTTTTTAAAAAATTTATGTATTTGAGAGAGAGAGCACGATTGCACAAGTGTGAGGAGCAGGGAGAGGGAGAAAGAATCCCGGGTGGTCTCTGCACCGAACACAGAGCCCGATGTGAGGCTCCATCTCACAACCCTGAGATCATGACCTGAGCTGACACCAGGACACTTAACCAACTGTGCCACCCGGGCACCCCCACCCCCCTTTTTTTTTTTGGTAAAATTTTTTATTTTATTTTATTTTTAAGTAATTTCTACACCCAACATGGGGCTTGAATTTGTAACCCCCAGATCAAGAATCACACATTCCACTGACTGAACCAGTCAGACACCCCTGTAAAAGTTGTATAGTGGTAATTTTTGTATTTTGATTTATGATTCACCTTTTTCTTTTTAACATCTTTATTGAGATTCAGTTGATATACAATAAACCACATATTTTTAAAATGTAAAATTTGGTTAAGTTTTGACATCTGTATACACCTGTGAAATCATCACCACAGTGTAGTGAACATGCCCCAAATTTCCTCATATCCTTTTGGGAACCCTTGGTCCCACCCTTTCCTGGTTTTCCATCTCCAAGCAAATACGATCTCTCTGAATGATCCTTCTTTCATTATTTTTTTTTCTTTCATTATTTTTTAATGGGAGGTGAAATCAGGGTACTTCCCTCACCCCCCATATGGGTTATATAATCATCCTAGCATCATTTTGGGAAGCCTTTGTTGTAAATTAGACATAAGTGTGCAGGCTTATCTCTGGGCTCTCTGTTATGTTTTGTTGGTCTATTTTTCTATCCTATGCCAACATCACACTGTCTTAATTGCTGTAATTTAATGATAAGTCTTGAGATTAGGTAGTATATAAGTCTTCCACCTTTATTCTACAAAATCGTCAGCTTTAGAATAAGCTCTTCAATATGTACAGAAATTTTTGTTAGAAGTTTGGTTGGGATTACATTGACTGTATAGATCAATTTTAGAATTGAAGTATTAACAGTCTGATTTGAGTAGATGGTATATCTTCATTTATTTAAATCTTCTTGCATCTTTCTCAGAAATATTTTATAGTTTTCAATGTGGAGATACACTTTTTTCACTCAGTATATTTGTAGGTATTTGATATTTTTGGTTATTAAAAACATTTATTTTAAATATTTCGTTTATTTGTAAGTAATCTCTACACCCAGTGTGGGGCTCAAACTCATAGTCCTGAGATCAAGAGTCACACGGTCCACTGACTGAGCCAGCTAGGTGTCCCATTTTCTATTTTTTACTTTAAAAAAAAAAATTTTACTTATTTGAGAGAGAAACAAAGACAGGATGTGGAGGGGGAGGGACAAAGAGGGAGGGAGGTGCAGACTTCATGCTGAGCAGGGAGCCTGACCTGGGACTCGATCCCAGGACCTGTGATCATGACCTGAGCTAAAGGCAGACGCTCAACTGACTGGGCCAGCCACCCAGTCACCCTCCCCATTTTCTAGTTTTTTTTTTTTTTTTTTTAAAGATTTTATCTATTTATTTAACAGAGAGAAAGATCACAAGTAAGTAGAGAGGCAGGCAGAGGTAGAGGGGGAAGCAGGCTTCCTGCTGAGCAGGGAGCCTGATGTAGGGCTGGATCCCAGGACTCTGAGATCATGACCTGAGCCAAAGGCAGAGACTTTAACCCACTGAGCCACCCCGGTGCCCCCCATTTTCTATTTTTTTTTTAAGATTTTATTTATTTATTTATTAGGAAAGAGAGAGAGTGAGAGACAGCATGAGAAGGGAGAAGGTCAGAGTGAGAAGCGGACTCCCCATGGAGCTGGGAGCCCGATGTGGGACTCGATCTCGGGACTCTGGGATCATGACCTGAGCCGAAGGTAGTTGCTTAACCAACTGAGCCACCCAGGCGCCCATCATTTTCTATTTTTTAAAGTTATTTGTTGTTAATAAGAAAAACAGTTGGTTTATGTATACTGATCATGTATCCTGCAACTTTGCTCAATTCATTTATCGGTTTTCATAGTGGTTTATATATTCCTTTGGATTTTTCTACCTATATAATCATATCATCTTGAAGGAAGATAGTTTTTTTTTTTTTCCTCTCCAGTTCTAATGCCTTTTATTTCTTTTTCTTGCTTTATTGTCCTGGCTAGAACCTCTAATACAATGTTGAATAGAAGTGGTGATAGTGGGCCTTCAGTGGTTGAGGAAGTTTCTTTCTAGTCCTATTTTATGGAATATTTTTCTTTTTTAATTATGAAAGGGTGTTGGATTTTGTCAAATGCTGATTCTGCATCTGTTGAGATTGATTTCTGTTCTTTATCCTATCAATATGGTGTGTTGTATTAATTGATTTTCAGATGTTAAAGTAACTTTTCAATCTTAGATAAGTTCCCTTGGTGTGGTGTGTAGTGCTTTTTATATGTGGCTGGATTTGGTTTGCTAGTATTTTGTTAAGGTTTTCTTTATTTGTAAGAGAGTTATGACTTTCTTTTCATATGATATAATTGGTTTTGGTAATACCAACCCCTTAGATGAGTTGGGAAGTTGTTCTTTCTTTTTTGCAGATTAGCTTTCTATATGGGATCATTTTCCTTCAGCCTGAGGCACTTCCTTCAACATTTCTTATATTGTGAGTGTGCTGGGGACAGAGTCCCTCAGCTTTTGTTTGTCTGGAAAGGCCTTTTTTCTTTTTTTATAATTTTATTTTAATTTATTTTAATTATTTTATTTATTTACTTATTTATTTATATTTATTTATTTTATCATTTTATTTAATTTATTTCATCATGATAACTGAACTCTTTAATCCTCATCCTTTATTTTCCCCATCCACCCACCTACCTCCCTTGTGGTGACCCTGTTTGTTCTCTGTCGTGAAGATGAAAAGGTCTTTATTTCTCTGTTTTGAAGGATATTTTTGCTGAATATAGAATTCTGGGTTGATAACTTTTTTTCTTTCAGCACTTTTAAGAATTTATGCCATTGTCTTTTAGCATCTGTTGTTTCTGATGAGAAGTCAGCTCTCATTCTTAACCTTTTTTCCTCTTGTGTTTGAGGTATTTTATTATATATTTTTTAAGATTTATTTATTTTTAGAGAAAGAATGTGCATGTGCATGCGTGGGGTGTTGGGGGCAGAGAGAGAGAATCTCAAGCAGACTTCCCGCTGAGCATGGAGCCCAGCGTGGGACTCCACCCCACTAACCTCAGATCATGACCTGAGTCAAAATCTCGAGCTGGACACCCAACTAACTGAGCCACCCAGGTTCCCCTACTTATCATTATAAATACTTTCTTTTTAAAGATTTTATTTTTATTTATTTATTTGAGAGAGAGAGAGAATGAGAGAGGGAGCATGAGAGGGGAAAGGTCAGAGGGAGAAGCAGGGTCCCCGGTGAGTGGGGAGCCCGAAGCAGGACTTGATTATGGGACTCCAGGGTCATGACCTGAGCTGAAGGCAGTCGTTTAACCAACTGAGCCACCCAGGCGCCCTATAAATACTTTTCTTTTTTAAAAGATTTTATTTATTTGACAGAGAGAGAGAGAGAGAGATCACAAGCAGGCAGAGAGACAGGCACAGAGAGAGGGGGAAGCAGGCTCCCTGACGAGCAGAGAGCCCAATGCGGGGCTTGATCCCAGGACTGTGAGATCATGACCCGAGCCGAAGGCAGAGGCTTTAACCCACTGAGCCACCCAGGTCCAATACTTTCTTTTTCTTTTTTTTTTAAGAGTTTGTTTATTTATTTTATTAGGAAAGAGAGAGAATGAGAGAGAGCATGAGAAGGGAGAAGGTCAGAGTGAGAAGCGGACTCCCCGTGGAGCTGGGAGCCCGATGTGGGACTCGATCCCGGGACTCCGGGATCACGACCTGAGCCGTAGGCAGTCGCTTAACCAACTGAGCCACCCAGGCGCCCCAATACTTTCTTTTTATTAGAATTTTTTCTCTTTCAATTTGACTATAATGTTCTAGGTGTAGTGCTTTTGTATTTTTCCTTTGAGGAATTTACTTAGTTCCTTGGATCTGTATATTGGTATATTTAATCAATTTTGGAAACTTTTTGGCCATTTTTTCTTAAATATTTCTTCTGCCTCGTATTCTTTCCCCTCTCCTCTTGGGACCCCAGGAATACTTATTTTAGATGACATCCTCCCATAGATTGGAATACGTTTGTACTTTTAATATTTCTTTTTCTCTGTGTTTACATTTGTATGTTTTCTATTCTATCTTCACAGTCACGTTTCTTTTTTGTGTTCATTATGTTGTTTATTCCATCCAATAACATTTTAATTGCAGGTACTGTATTTTTCGTTCTAGTACTTAATTTGCTTTTTTTTTTTTTTTTTGGTCAAGTTTGCATTTCTCAGCTAACATTCATTTCTTCTTCATTCTTTCTGATGTTTTCCCCAAATCTTTTAATGTATTTATAATTGCTGTTTTTGAAGTTCTCATCTGCCAATTCCAACATATGGTCATTTGACATTTTTCTGCCTCGCATGTCTAGCAATTTTAATGACATAATGAACACTGTGGGTGGTGCACTCCAGAGACTCTGCTTTGGGTTATCTTCCTGTAAAGAGTGTTGAGGTTTGTGAGGGCAGACTGTTAAATTTTTGGGAGATCATCCTGATCCTTTAGAAGCATGTAAAGGGTGGGTCTTTTGGTTTTGCCCTAAGTTTTAAGACATAGCCTTTCAGTTTTGGAACATATTTTTTATTTCTCTAAGGTGTGGCTTGTCTAGGGTTTAAATGGAAACCCTTTCTAATTTGGCAGAACTGAAACCCTAAATTCTGTCTCCCCAGGATTGGAGCTGCTGGTGTCTTTGCTTAGCTCTTTCTCCTCACAACAGTTGCTTTCTGGTGGTGGTTTTTTCAGCTTTCTTGACATATAATTGACAAATAAAATTACAAGTTATTTGAAGTACATTATGATGATTTGGTACGTGTATGTATCGTGAGATAACTCTCCCTATCTGGTTAATCATCACATTTGTCACCTCACGTGTTTGCGCGGGTACAGGGGCTCCCTGCTCAGCGGGGAGTCTGCTTCCCTCGCTGCTTGCGCACTGTCTCTCCCAAATAAGTAAATAAAACCTTTAAAAATAAGTCAATAAAACGAGTAGAACTCAAGCCAGGTTTCCTCATGGAGGCGGCCTTTGACCAACAACTCCCTGCTCCCTGACTAGTGATAATTGTGGACACTTTTTGGGCACGTCATTGGCCCGCCGTGTTCTGAGCACTTCATACAGATTATTTTGCTCGACACTCACGCTGTCCTCCCAGATGTCTACCATTCGCATCTACACTGCGTGGCGGGGGAGATCCTGCGTTGAAGAACTGTAATTCGGGTCAGTGAGGGGAGAGGCTAACTGCAAGCCGGGCAGCTGTACCCGGAGTCCCCAGTCACTTCCTCTGCTCGTAACCTTCGTGGTGCTACCACACGCAGCCACTGTCCGTGCCCCTGCTTGCATGCGCTGAACTTGGCCCCAGTCAGCACTCCTTCCCGCCCTATGAGGCTGGTATTTTCATCCCAGTCCCATCCCAGTCAAGGACGCCCCAAGGCACGGGATCAATGGCTCCATCCTCAGGCTGGAAGGTAGGGCCCTCCGTGGGCAGAGCCCTTCAAGACGCGTTCCAGAGGGTTTAGGCCAGGCTCCTGGGGGTGGGGCTGTGTCTCTGTCCTCATTCATTGCGGAGTAGAGAATGGCCGGTGTCCTCTCCTGGGTGTTAGCAACATTGAAGCCTTTCTGAGCTCCTCTTCCAGAATGTAGCTGCCACCTGTCAGCCCATGGGCTGCCTCTTTTATCACCGACATGTAGTTCACAGACCACAAAATCACCCTTTAAAGATTTATTTTATTATTTAATTGAGACAGAGATAGAGAGAGAATGAAAGGGGAGAGGTCAGAGGGAGAAGCAGGCTCCTCTCAGAGCAGGGAGCCTGATGTGGGACTCGATCCCGGGACTCCAGGATCATGACCTGAGCCGAAGGCAGTCGCTCAACCAACTGAGCCACCCAGGCGCCCCAGAATCACCCTTTAAAGTATGCAGTTAGTGGCTGTTAGTACATTTCCAGGGGTAGCCAGCACCACTAACTCCAGAATAACTTATCACCCCACAACGAAACCACAACGAAACCTCCGTTTTGAAGATGGGCGCTTCTCTCCTCAGGGTCTCATTTCCCCTGAAGCCTATGAGACCCTCCTCTGTCCCTTTCTGGGCTCAGTCCTGGTTAGTACGTTTATGTCATCTCCCTCCATGTCCATAGTTCTTTCTGTTCCTCCTTTGATACCTCCTTGTTTTCTTTAGTGACTGGGCCAGAATCTGGGGTCACGTCTCGGAGATTGAGAATATGGGCTTTGCTGTCAGCACCCTGGGGTCTAGTTTTGAATTGACATCTATTAACCTGTGGCCTTGGCCAGTCCAGAAATTATCAAGCCCTCTGCTTTTGAACCTGGGAGCCAGGGTCAGTGGTAAACTGCCCACTGCCCGGAGCTGTCCTGAGCTCACTGCACACAGTGAGGCGTCCGTAAGAGCAGCTCCTGCTGTTTTCCTTCCTCCTGGCAGGAGCCACCCTGCAGTCGAGGGCCTTGGCTTAGTTGTGCTCTCGTTTGGACTCTGCGCTGGCCACTGCCCTGGTTTCTGCCCTGGTGCTTTTTGGGGCTTTATGCCACCTGTTTGGCGGTGCTTTTTAGCCACGTCTCCACTTACTTGTCCTCCAGGAGTCCCGGCCAGAGTACGCCCTGCCCGCCCTTGCTTCTGGTTCTCCCAGGAGTACGGTGGCGAGAGCAGATGCAGTGCAGGCACCGTCCGGTGTCATTTGTCTCGGCGCAGATGCCCGGTGGGGCCTTGCTGCGGTGTGTCTCCGGCTCCCTGTATGGGCAGGCCCCAATGTAACAATGGTTCAACGTTTGATTTTTCAACCTTACAGTAGTGCGAAAGCAGTATGCATTCTGCAGAAACTGTACGTGGCATTTCGAATTTGGACCTTTTCCGTGGGCTAGCGATACGTGGTACGATCCTCTCGTGATGCTGGGCCGCGGCCCCCGCTCCCAGTCAGCCCGCGATCGCGAGACCAACAAGTGACACCCTGACAAGGCTGCTTCTCACCTGAGGACCGTGTGCGGGGCATTACGCGAGGTATTCGGCACTTACTGTAAGTTGAGGAAGATCTGTAGTTGTCTCCTTTCCTCCCTGGGCCCCAGGGAGGCGGCTGGTGTTGGCCACTGTTCTAGACAGCTCCTTGTCACCGAGTCACGTTTTTACTTGCATCACACACACACTGGGCCCATGCCCAGATTGCAGGACTGGTCGGGTTTCATGCCGGAGAGCCCCGCCCCCCGTGCTCAGGTCTGCCAGCCCGGGGGGTTCTTTGCTTGGGGCTCTGTGTTGGACTCCAGGAGAGAAGGGAGAGTGTGTGCTGACACGGCCAGCGGGCTCTCCCCTTAACCAGGCAGAGCAGTCACGATGACTAGCAGTGAGCAGATGGAAGGCTTTCAGCTTCGGCTTTCAGACTTCCCTTTCTCACACTTGACAGCCAGGAGGAAGCTCTCAAGAAAACCAGGGGAAGGCGAGAACCGGCTCGGGCCCGACTGAGCTCTTGTTCAAGGTGTCCGGTGGGGCTCTGTACCCGTCACCTTTCTGAGACTTCGGTGGGAGACAGCTGAGCTCCGTCCATGGCAGGGAGAACCTTGACGCTTGACGCCCCGGGAGTGTGCGGCCACCCCAAGCATGCTGCTGCTGGGCAGGGGCAGTCAGGCTGCCCGCGAGCTGTTGGGTGCTCGCGGGTTCTCACGGAAGGCCAGGTATGAGCTGGCCACTCTCTCCGTGTGGTCCTGTCTCACCCTCGCAGCTCCCAGGCTGGGCCAGTGGGGGCCGGAGGCAGGCCAGCTCTCGGGCAGAAACACCGTCCACTGAAGATGCAGTTACTCTTCATCGTCTTGGCCCACATGGGGTTAAACATTTAAATTAGTTGTTAACATTTGAAGATTTGGGGATTTATGAAAATTTGGGTTTCTTGCCTTTCTTGTAGATACTGGCAGATGTGTCCCTGCAGGGGTGTAGGGGCTGCCTCGGACCTGCCCCTGTGCCCGGGGCTGGCCTTGTGCTCCTTCTGCAGGCTGTGTGCCACCTGCTGTCTTCTCGGGCTGCTTCCTTCCCCTGGCACCTTCCCACTCTGCAGCCCTTGCGCTGGGACGTGGCCCAAGAACTGGGAATCCGGGGACTGGGCACTTCCTGTTGCCACTGTAAGACAGCTCTTGCTCCGGAAGTGTAAGGGTTAGGATATTCACTTCTGAGTAGAGCTGGCTTCCTAGAAAGGAAAAATCCCTTTGCACCCTTTTGCAGATAGCTAGGCTGTGCACTCTCCTGTTCTCTGACCACAGCACTCGCACACTCACTCTCCAGGAACGTGCTCCACTTTCTTCCTGGCCCCCTTTTCTGGGGACACCTACCAGAGTTAGGTGCTGGAAACCCGCAGGCGGGAAGGGCAGCGGGCGGCTATCCGCAGCTGCGCCCTCCTCAGCCTGCCAGCCCCTCCCACACTCCGCTCCCAGACACCTGCCTGGCTGGGGGAGGCACCTGACTTTGTAGCTCTCTCACTGGCACCCGTTTTGGGATCCAGTTTTTCTCTGTTGTTTCCCCATTTATTTATTGTGCTAGGAAATGTTGTCCTCTAGAATGTCAGGTGTATTTCCATATATTTGTATATCTTCTTCTCTGATAGAGCTTTTTAAAGAAATGGATTTTAAATTGTTAACAAAGTAACAAGTATATGAGGCTTCTTTTTTTTTTAATAGATTTTATTTATTTGGCAGAGAGAGAGATCACAAGGAGGCAGAGAGGCAGGCAGAGAGAGAGGGGGAAGCAGGCTCCCCGCTGAGCAGAGAGCCCGATGAGGGGCTCGATCCCAGGACCCGAGCTGAAGGCAGAGGCTTTAACCCACGGAGCCACCCAGGCGCCCCCTGGTTTTGAACTTTTTTTTTCAAAACCTAACCCTAACCCTAACCCTAACCCTTTTTTTTTTTTTTTAAATTTTTTTTTATTTATTTAACAGAGAGAGAACACAAGCAGGCAGAGAGGCAGGCAGAGGCAGAGAGAGGAGCAGGCTCCCTGCAGAGCAAGGAGCCTGATGCGGGACTCGATCCCAAGACGCTGGGATCGTGACCTGAGGCAAAGGCAGCTGCTTAACCAACTGAGCCACCCAGGCGTCCCACCTAACCCTAACTCTTAATAGCTGTATGATTCTCGTAGTTACTTCCATAGGTTAATAATAATAAATAATAAAAACTCATAGCAGCTAACATGCATTAAGGCTTTTCATGTGTCAGGCGTTGGTCTAAGATCTTTAGATTTAAATTGATTTTTTTTCTTTAAATTCTCACTGGCAGTATATGGGGTAGATGAGGAGATGAGGCCTCCTCATAGATGAGGAGACTGAGGCGGCCCCGAAAGAGGCTAATTGACTTGCCTAAGGCCTCTTCTTTTTTCTTTATTTTAATTTTTTTTTTTTTAGATTTTTTTTTTTATTTATTTGAGATAGAGACAGTGAGAGAGAACTGTGAGAGAGGGAGAAGCAGACTCCCCGCGGAGCTGGGAGCCCGATGTGGGACTCGATCCCAGGACTCTGGGATCATGACCTGAGCCGAAGGCTGTCGCTTAACCAACTGAGCCACTCAGGCGCCCCCCTTTATTTTAATTTTTTAATTGTGGTAAAATATACATAACATAAAACTTATCATTTTAATAATTTTTAGGTGTGCACTTCAGAGGCACTAAGCACATTCACCCGGTTTTGCACTCGTCACCCCTGCCTGTATCCAGAACTTTTCCATCTCCCCGTACTGAAACTGTTCCCATCCCACACACTTCCCCTGTACCCCCTCCCCGGCCCCACCGGCTACTCTGAGTCTGGCCACGGCCCGGGGCCTCCTAGAGGCGGAGCCAGACGGAATTTGTCCTGTGTCTGGCTCGTCTCACTCAGCACAGTGTGCTCAGGGCTCCCCCGGGGCGTGGCAGGGCTCCGCAGCTCCTTCCTTTTTAAGGCTGAGGATGTGATTGGGGATAGATGCCCTCGGCCCCCTGCCTGCCTCAGGGAGAAGAGGATAGCATTCTTCGGTCAGAATCTGAAGCTCAGCTCCCTTAACCTTTGGACCTGCTGTGGATACCCCGTTAGGTGACCAAGCCAGACATTGCTGAGTCGTCTACTATTAGACAACCTGATTGCTTCTTGGCCTTTTGGCTAAGATCAACTGTACTGTGTGTTCCTATCAGTTTAATATTAGACAACCTGACTTCCTGTTGTCATGAAGTAACATCTCTCCCATTCCTCTGCTGTCTGAAACTTCTACTGTCTCATTATTTCCTGGGCATGGTCTGTGAAAATCCTCCTAGGATTGATTCACCAAGGAGCCCCACCCAATCTGGGTGACTTGTCCCAGATAGCCTTCAAACATCCCTGTTTCCAGGGACTGGTTAGACATCCTCCATCTTTTTTTTTTTTTTTTTT
>JAPYYJ010003833.1:0-11088 GCA_028533885.1 Nasua narica
ATTTAATGCCTCAGTAATAGGATGCTGAAGACTCCTTGGCTTCACTGGAAATGCTTGTGTGTGCTAACTCCATAGAACTTACAAGCTGTCAAGAGAGACCAGTAAACCATGCGGGGGTAACTTACAGCTGAAAAGGACTGGCCAGAACCTTCAAGGTAGTCTTGGGGTTATTCTCATTTCCAACCATGACCTCCCATTACCAAGCAATACCATTCTCCACCAGCCTAGACCTGTCTCACTAGAGACCCCAGCAGTGGGTGTGCCCAAGGTCTAAGCTTAGAAGCTTCTCTTCACAAGGATCAATATTAATTTGTGGATCCACTACCTAGAATAAACCAGAAATATCGCCTTCTAGGTCTGCTGTGCTCTCATCCCTGAAGACACAGAAGAGACTATCCCCAAGTCTTCATCTCCAGAATCAAATCTCAACAGTAACATCCTTGAGAACTTTTTTGGTTCCTTACTAATTGCAAAGACTCCAAGCTTAGGCAAAGCCAAATCGTGCCAGAAAGTTATGTTCTTGGATCTTCACTGAGACTTTGCAGACTAATTCTGGCATGTTGAGGTAAGTCTCCTGTCCATCACAGAAAAGTAAAAAGTTAAAAATAGAAGAAACCATAAGCTCAGATTGCAAAGGGTTTATCTGAAAAAGATAAAAGAGGGCAGCCTAGCCCAGAGGCCAAAAACTATTTTGCAAGGCTCTCTTAGTCCTTATGACTTCAGGTGAATATCTGATTTGCTTCAATATTTACACACGATGGTTTCTATGGTTTGGGGTATTTGCACTTTGAATCGACATTAAAAAAGAATAGGCATAAGGGTAGGGAAATCCAAAAAAGGTAAAGAAAACAGCTTTGATAGGTCATTCAGATATCTGAACAATTCCAAAGAGGAAACAAGCCATGTATGCACATGTGCTTTAAATATAACACCCCAAACAGCAGTGAAGGCCCCATTCTGCTTTGTGCATATGTATAGAATCTTGGTTTACCCTCAAATTATAATAGATCATGATGAAGTATATGATTCTATGTCTTATCTTACAATAAAAAGAAAGATTAAGGATAAACTAGGGGGTTAGATTTGGGGTTAATGAAAGTAGGGGAAAACCCACATCCCTTGATATATTTTTCTTACTGTAATTGTTGCTAAGGAAACCGCCTCCTATCCATACACTGCACATATTTCCCCTATTTGTTATTCTAACAAAGTACACAATACACATTTAAAAACAGGTGAACAAGAGCCCAGTAACATATATTCAGGGACACTCAAAGCTCTAAAATAATTGGAGAGAGATTAATGAGTTTGTTCCAAGAGTCAAGGAACAAGGTGAATTTAGTAGAGAAAAAAACCTACTCTCTATTGTTAGAATTTGCTGTCCAATTCAAACTAGAATAAATGCCTTCGAGCATCAGAAAAGAGGCTTCTTCTACTTCTACAACTCTTCCTCTGTCAGGAAAGGATGGTTGGAAGGAATTCATTCTGTCAGGAAAGGAAGCATGAAGGAATCCATGCTTCATAGAATCACAGAATGCAAGAGCTGGAAGAATACTAATTTAATCTAAGCTCCTCATTTGACACTGAGGAGGCAGAAAAACTTGCCAAGGTAACATGGTTACTTCATTGCAAAATTGGGAGTAGAAGTCATTTTCTGACTCCCAACACAGGAACAGAAATTCAGGGAGTGTTGTCTAATGGCTAAAACTGAAAGACTCAAAATCTAGAGTAGAGGACTCCTTGGTCTTTCAAGCTCAACTTGCCTTGCATTGCAGAAATCCCCAGAAAGTTTCATTTTTATTCACTATGGACTATGACTTGGGCCATGAACTTGGGCCATCATGAATCCTTGCTTAATCCGTCAGTGAATATCTATGCAGAGATCATTGCATTTGAGGAAACAATGGAGTTTAAGTGTAGTTCGGACCTCATGGAACAAATATAATCCCTGTACTTTTTCAACTCTCAAGAATGCTGCAGGACTGGTGGAATCACAGTCCCAAACGTTTCCTCAGGCTCTAGAAACTATCTAGCTCACTTTTTTCTCCTCCCCTTCTCTTTCCACTTATCATTTTGTCTCTGTTAGCTACATTAACATCCAAAAAGGTGTCCTCTAAGGAAAGAAACATTTAGAAAGGACTGGGAGAAACCAAAAAATAATCAAAAGAATCCAGTCTTTGATGTGATAACATGATTGATAGTGATGGTGGTGAGGAAGAATTTCATACCAGTCTGGCTTTGCATTGTTGAAAATCAAAGTTATTCTAAACAACTGGGTCAGACTGTAGTTATTCAATCCCTTTTATTTTCTCTAACAACAAATCCCTTAGACTGCCTAGAGTTAATTAGAAGCTCCCAAACATTAAATATATATTTCTTTTATTTGCTGGAATTATTGTATTTTCTTTTTCACAAATGCCTTGATTGAAAATATTCAGCACAATGATACCAGTCTGTCAAATGTCTATCAGCAGTCCTATTGATGTGTTGTCTAAGATCCATTAGTTCTATTATTTTCCATGCTCTCAGTCACTCACTCACTTCGCCAGTCAATGTGTACACATGAACCACAAAATATTGTTCTGCCTCAACCTTCTGGAACTTACTTAAAATCCAAGAATTCTACTCTAGACATACAGTAAAACTCATGCCCTTAAAATAAATGTAGTTGAAATTTCTCTAGACTGGATTC
This sequence comes from Nasua narica, assembly GCA_028533885.1. Taxonomy (NCBI): domain Eukaryota; kingdom Metazoa; phylum Chordata; class Mammalia; order Carnivora; family Procyonidae; genus Nasua; species Nasua narica. The sequence goes on from JAPYYJ010003833.1 coordinate 2,693, forward strand.
TTCCCTTTCGTGATTCAAAAGCCTGAATATGGGCCAATGACACTATTCCCTTAATCAGTACACTTAACGTCTGGCTAACCGAGGGGGAACATTCTAGGTGATGAAACAACAAGAGAAGTCTTAGCAAACCAAACTGACTTTCAACTCTTTAAGCTTTCTACTTTTGTGCTTTTGAGATGATGTGCCATCCATAAGATCATCAACTATTTGTTTCAAATGTATTTCTTGCACAATTTCTAATCCTATGATCAAGAACCTAGAAACCAGTTGAGAAACTAGATATTTTTTTTAAAAATATGTTCAAAATGACTGTTGTTTCAATTATAAAATCATTCAATGATACGTGATATAAGATATTATAAAATTTATAAGACCTTTCCTCAATAGCAATATTCCATAGAATAGTATTTTTATTTGTATAAAAGTATGTACTTTTGAAAATACTTTCTCGTAATAAAAACAATAGCTAACATTTATTAAACACTAACTTTGTCAGACTTTGTTTTAAATGTTTTACATACTAACACATTGCATTATCTTGTCCACAATTTAAAGAAGACAAAACCAAGACATTGTTTTCTATGTAAAGTTTAGTTCTTCTGCTAAATAAATTAGGAATTATCTCACTGAGGCTTCATCAATTTGTAAGAAAGGTTAGATCTATAACTTCCAATCTCTGCTATTGTACTTCATTTGTGAGTATAAGAAACTGAAACTCTTATTTTCTCTCAGAGAAGTTATTGTATGTTCAGCTTATTTACTTGGGTATGAAAATACAAAGTCCCAAGTTTTCATTTATGAACACCAAGAGTCAATTATTATCTGTAATAGGAAAAGAGACAACTTGCAAGTTAAAAGATTTTTCTGATAGTCTTGTATGACTTCAGGCAAATTGTTACTATAAATAAAATCTCTAGGGGCACCTGGGTGGCTTAGTGGATTAAGGCCTCTGCCTTCAGCTCAGGTCATGGTCTCAGGGTCCTGGGATCGAGCCCCACGTCGGGCTCTCTGCTCAGTAGGGAGCCTGCTTCCCCCTCTCTCTCTGCCTGCCTCTCTGCTTACTTGTGATCTCTCTCTCTCTCTCTCTCTCTCTCTGTCAAATAAATAAATAAAATCTTAAAAAAAAATCTCTGCCCTGAATGGAACAGAAAAAGAATTTGTTGAACATAGGTCTTTTTTTAAAATTTTTTTATTCAAGTTGAATTAACAATAATGTGTTATTAGTTTCAGAGATAGAGGTCAGTGATTTATCAGTCTTATATAATATCTAGTGCTCATTATATCATGTGCCCTCTTTAATGTCCATCAGCTAGTTACCCCCTTCACCCACCTCCCTCTCCTCCTGCAACCCACAGTTTATTTCCTATAATTAAGGGTTTGTCTCCCTCTCTGATTTCATTTTATTTCATGTTTTGTCTCCCTCTCTGATTTCATTTTATTTCATTTTTTCCCCTCTTCCCCTGTTTTCTCTGTTTTGTTTTTTAAATTCCACATATCAGTGAAATCATATAATTGTCCTTCTCTGCTTGACTTATTTTGCTTAGCATAACACCCTCTAGTTCCATCCACATTGTTGCAAATGGCAAGATTCATTTTTTAAATGGCTGAGTAGTATTCCATTGTATATATATACCACATTTTCTTTATCCATTCATCTGTCAATGGACATTGGGCTCTTTCCATCATTTGCCTATTGTGGACATTGCTGAAATAAACATTGGGATGCAGGGGCGCCTGGGTGGCTGAGTCATTAAGCATCTGCCCTTGGCTCAGGTCATGATCCCAGGGTCCTGGAATTGAGCCCTGCATCAGGCTCCCAGCTCAACAGGAAGCCTGCTTCTCCCTCTCCCACTCCCCCTGCTTGTGTTTCCTCTCTCACTGTGTCTCTCTCTGTCAAATAAATATATAAAATCTTAAACAAACAAACGTTGGGGTGCAGGTACCCTTTTGGATCACTACATTTGTATCTTTGGGGTAAATACCTAGTAGTGCAATTGCTGGGATGTAGGGTAGCTCTATTTTTAACTTTTTGAGGAAGCTCCATATTGTTTTCCAGACTGGCTGCACCAGCTTGAATTCCCACCAACAGTGTAAGAGGGTTCCCCTTTATCTGCATCCTTGCCAACATCTGTTTTTTCCTGACTTGTTAATTTTAGCCATTCTGACTGATATGAGGTGGTATCTTATTGTGGTTTTGATTTGTATATCCCTGATGCCGAGTGATGTGGAGCATTTTTTCATGTGTTTTTTGGCCATTTGGATGTCTTCTTTGCAGAAATGTCTGTTCATGTCATCTGCCCATTTCTTGATTGGATTATTTATTCTTTGGGTGTTGAGTTTGATAAGTTCTTTATAGATTTTGGATACTAGTCCTTTATCTGATAAGACATTTGCAAGTGTCTTCTCCCATTCTGTTGGTCGTCTTGGTTTCGTTGACTGTTTTTGTTGCTGTGCAAAAGCTTTTTATCTTCATGAAGTCCCAATAGTTCCTTTTTGCCTTTTTTCCCTTGCCTCTGGAGACGTGTCTAGCAAGAAGTTGCTGCAGCTAAAGTCACAGAGGTTACCGCCTGTGTTATCCTCTGGATTTTGATAGATTCCTGTCTCACATTTAGGACCTTCATCCATTTTGAGTCTATTTTGGTGTATGGTGTGAGAAAGTGGTCCAGATTCATTGTTCTGCATGTGGCTGTTCCATTTTCCCAATACCATTTGTTGAAAAGACTATCTTTTCTCCATTGGATACTCTTTCCTGCTTTGTCAAAGATTAGTTGACCATGGAGTTGAGGGTCCTTTTCTGGCGTCTCTATTCTGTTCCATTGATCTGTCTATTTTTGTGCCAGTACCATAGTGTGTTGATGATTACAGCTTTGTAATAGAGCTCAAAGTCAGGAATTGTGATGTCATCAGCTTTGGTTTTCTTTTTCAACATTTCTTTGGGTCTTTGGGGTCTTTTCTGGTTCCATTCAAATTTTATGATTATTTGTTCCTGTTCTGTGAAAAAAGTTGATGGTATTTAATAGGGATTGCATTGAATGTATAGATTGCTCTAGGTAGCATCAACATCTTAACAATATTTGTTCTTCCAATCCCTAAGCATGGAATGTTTTTCCATATCTTTGTGTCTTCCTCGATTTCTTTCATGAGTGTTTTATAGTTTTCTGAGTACAGATCCTTTGCCTTTTTGGTTAGGTTTATTCCTAGGTATCTTGGGTTTTTGGTACAGTTGTAAATGGGATCGACTCCTTAATTTCTCTTTCTTCTGTCTTATTGTTTGTGTATAAAAATGCAACTGATTTCTGTGCATTGATTTTATAGCCTGCCACTTTGCTGAATTCCTGTATGAGTTCTAGCAATTTTGAGGTAGAGTCTTTTGGGTTTTCCGCATAGAGTATCATGTCATTCTGCAAAGAGTGAGAGTTTGACTTCTTCTTTGCTGATTCAGATGCCTTTTATTTTTTTGTTGTTGTTGTCTGATTGCTGAGGCTAGGACTTCTAGTACTATGTTGAACAATAGTAGCAATAGTGGACATCTATGCTGTGTACCTGACCTTAGGGGAAAAGCTCTCCATTTTTTTCCCATTGAGAATGACAGTCACTGTGAGCTTTTCATAGATGGCTTTTATAATACTGAGGTATGTTCCCTCTATCTCTACACTGTGAAGACTTTCAATTAAGAAAAGGTACTGTACTATGTGAAATGCTTTTTCTGCATCTATTGAGAGAATCATATGTTTCTTGTCCTTTCTTTTATTAATAGTATATCACATTGATTAATTTGTGGATGTTGAACTACCCTTGCAACCAAGGAATAAATCCCACTTGATCGCGATAAATAATCCTTTAAGGTACTGTTGGGTCCTATTGGCTTGTATCTTGGTGAGAATTTTTGCATCCGTGTTCATCAGGGATATTAATCTGTAATTCTCCTTTTTGGTGGGGTCTTTTTCTGTTTTGGATCAAGGTAATGCTGGCCTCATGAAAGAGTTTGGAAGTTTTCCTTCCATTTCTACTTTTTGAAACAGTTTCAGAAGAATAAGTATTACTTCTTTAAATGTTCGGTAGAATTCTCCTGGGAACCCATCTGGCCCTGGACTCCTGTTTGTTGGGAGATTTTTTGATTACTGCTTCAATTTCCTTGATGGTTTATGGGTCTGTTTAGGTTTTCTATTTCTTCCTATTTCAGTTTTGGTAGTTCATACGTCCCTAGGAATGTATCCATTTCTTCCAGATGGCCTAATTTGTTGGCGTATAGTTGTTCATAATACATTCTTACAATTGTTTATATTTCTTCAGATTGGTTGTGATCTCTCTTCTTTCATTAATGATTTTATTTATTTGGGTCCTTTCTCTTTTCTTTTTTGATAAGTCTTGCCAGGGGTTTATCAATCTTATTAATTCTTTCAAAGAACCAGCTCCTAGTTTCATTGATCTGTTCTATCAATCTTTTGGTTTCTATTTCATTGATTTCTGCTCTAATTCATTCTTTATTAAGATCCTCTTTAGCCTCCATGTATTTGAGTTCTTTCTGAATTTCCTCGTGACTGAGTTCCAGTTTCAAAGCATTGTGGTCTGAAAATATGCCGGGAATGATCCCAATATTTTGGTACCAGTGGAAACCTGATTTGTGACCCAAGATGTGATCTACTCTGGAGAATGTTCCATGTGCACTCAAGAAGAATGTGTATTCTGTTGCATTAGGATGGAATGTTCTTAATATATCTGTGAAGTCCATCTGGTCCAGTGTGTCTTTCGAAGTCCTTGTTTCCTTGTTGATCTTCTGATTAGATGATCTGTCCATTGCCATGAGTGGGGTCTTAAAGTCCCCTACCATTATTGTATTATTATGAATGTATTTCTTTAATTTTGTTTTCAATTGGTTTATATAATTGGCTGCTCCCATTTAGGGACATTAATATTTACAGTTGTTAGATCTTCTTGTTGGATAGACCCTTTAATTATGACATAGTGTCCTTCCTCATTTCTTATTACAGTCTTTGCTTTAAATCTAATTTGTCTGATATAAAGTTTACCACTCCAACTTTCTTTTGATGTGCACTAGCATGATAAATGGTTTTCCACCCCTCACTTTCAATCTTGTGGTATCTTTGGGTCTAAAATGAGTCTCTTGCAGACAGCATACTGATGGGTCTTATTTTTTTATCTAGTCTGATACCTTGAATCTTTTGATTGGGGCATTTAGCCCATTTACATTCAGAGCAACTATTGAAAGATACGAATTTAGTGTCATTGTATTATCTGTAAAGTGATGACAATATACCTTTCTGTATATTGTGTCTGTTCCTTTCTGGTCTATGTTACTTTTGGGCTCTCTCTTTGCTTAAAGTACCCCTTTTAATATTTCTTGCAGGGCTGGTTTCATGATCACAAATTCTTTTAGTTTCTATTTGTCCTGGAAGCTTTTTATCTCTCCTATTTTGAATGATGTTCTTGGCTGCATATTTTTCCCTTTTAGCACCCTAAATATATTATGTCAGTCCTTTCTGGCCTGCCAGATCTCTGTGGATAAGTTGGTTGCCAGTCTGATGTTTCTACCCTTATAGGATATGGACCTCTTGTTCTGAGCTGCTTTCTGGATTTTTCTCTTTTCTCTGAGATTTGCAAAATTTCACTATTATATGTCAGGGTATTGACCTATTTTTATTGATTTTGAGGGAGGTTCTCTGTACTTCCTGGATTTTGATACATGTTTCCTTCCCCAGATTAGGAAAATTCTACACTATAATTTGCTCCAATATACCTTCTGTCTCTCTTCCTCTCTTTCCTCTTCTTCTGGGATCCCAATTATTCTAATATTGTTTTGCTTTGTGATATCACTTATCTCTCAAATACTCCCCTTGTGATCCAGTTGTTTATTGCTTTTTTCTCAGCTTTATTCTCCATCATTTTTGCCTTCTATATCACTAATTTTTTCGTCTGCCTCATTTATCCTAGCAGTTAGAGCCTCCATTTTTTATTGCATTTCATTAATAGCCTTTTTTATTTCAACTTGATTAGATTTCAGTTCTTTTCTCCAGAAAGAAATTCTCTGTGTCTTCTATGCTTCTTTCAAGCCTATTTATTGTCTTTTAATTGTTATTCTGAACTCTAGGTCCAACATCTTACTTACATCGATATTGATTAAGTGTCTGGCAGTCAGTACTGCCTCTTATTCTCTTTATCAGATGAGTTTTTCTGTCTTCTCATTCTTGCGGAAAGTGGTCGCTTTTCTCTTTGTAGAATTGCAGCTATTCTTTTCTTAGATCTCTTGTTGAATTCTCAGGTGTTCAGAGTGATTTAATAGCTATGTAGCTGAATTCCTGGGATCAGACAAAACTAAAGTCTCCTACTCCTCTGCCATCTTGGACTCTCTCTCTCTAGAGGGTAATATCTCTGTTGAACATAGATCTTGAGTAAAATAAAAAAAAAAAAAACTTCCAGAATTCTTGAACTATAAGCAAAACAGTGGTCATCCCTTAAAGAATTAGCCTTCAAATAGTAGGCTAAAAAAACCCCACCAAAATACATGTATTTTATTTAATTTTTCTTTTCTTACTGCAAACTTTTTGTTTATGGCCTTTAGCAGTGGCTCAAGTGCATCTGTGTTTATTTCTGTATGTGCAGAGAGATAGAGAAACAGATGGACAGTACGAATATCAAGCCCTTGGAGAGCTATCTGGCCATTTGTAGCTGGAAGTCAGATTATTTTTTTTAATTCAGAATAATATTTAAGACAGTTCTAAAACCATAATATTATTAATTTTAATTTGACATATGCCACACACACAAAAAAAAATACCATCCCTGTTACTTGAGGGGTTAGTGCTGCTGAGTTAATTCATCAAAGTAAAGTTGCCTAAATACCTTAATTCATTCAGGTCCTCAAGTTACAGAAGTGCAAGGTTATATCCTTTATATCCTTATGTCCTCTATAACTCACAGCATAACACCATGACTTGTTGGGAGAATCACAAAACTGGAAAATGGGATACCTGAGTTCTAGTTCTTGGTTCTCCAACTGACTAACTGGTCTCTGAGCTCCTAATGTAACACAGACTATAACAATTCTCAAAGCTGAGAACTTGATCTTGACACACACATAGTGAGGACACAGTAACTACTACTTATAAATGAATGAAGAGAATATTCTATGATTGTAGTTGGTAATCACAAACACTTTTCTAAATCAGAGACAGGGTGATACACCATTTATATTCTAATACTCATAAATAATAGTATGAAACTTATGACAGATACTTGGAATGCACTTAAGCATTTTGGAAAGAACTCAACTGGCCACTTGCAGATAAATGTCCCTATTTATAAATAGGGACAAAAACTAACATTTTCTCATTAAATTCTTCCTCTCCCCTACCAGAAAGCCTTCAGGGATATTTCTGACCTGCATTTTAGTAAATAAGAAACTAAAAGTCAGAGAAGTTAAGTAGTTTTGCACAAGTTCACATAGCTAGCAAGGGGATGAACCAGAATTTAACCCAAGACTAACAGATTCCAAGGAAACCAATTTCTTTCTACCATATTTTGCCACCTAAACATTCCTATATTCACACATATACAAAGGTAAAATATAGCTCCTCAAGGGCAAGAAATGAGTTCTGTCTATTACTGTATTGCTAGTGCCAGCATACAATGAATAAAAATCTACTGAATGAAGGAATTCGTGCTCAACAACCCACAGTTTCCCAGCCAGCATTAGAAATGTGCCTTGGATAATGTTTGCTCCTCAGGGTAATTGGACAAGGCTCCATCCAAAAAGCTTTGCTTGTTACTCCAGTTTGTCTACAAAGATTATCATTTTCTCTGTGTGCTATGATGTGTGAATGGTTGGGAAGCACTGCATAACTTGTCAATGTGAGCAAAGGCAAATTATGTGCTCATCACAGAACAACTGATTTCCAGGCTGGGAAGAAAGGAAATCCTAAAGTTTGAAAATCACAGCTTGGCCACAGTTGGATGAGAACCAAGCAATGGACACCATGATAATGAGTTTCCTGAATAAGAAAGAATTCCTTGGCAAGGAAAGAAGAAACCCCATACCAAAAGCAAAGAAGGAAGAAATAGCACATTAAATCATTCATCAGAGCTGTGGATGAGACTGTAGGCAAGCCAAGGGGTGGGGGATGGAAGTAATGTGAGTTCCCTAAGACTAGAACTCAAATTGTTTTGCTTAAGTGGTAAAGAAAGCTACGATGTATCTTAAGAGATCTAAGCCCTTTATGCCATTCTTCAAAATGACAGTAGCTATCATTTATTATGTATATATTATATGTTAGGCATTTTATGTATATGTATTATCTCATTTTTTAAAAATCCCACACAACTCTTCAAAGTGCATATTATTTCCCCACTTACACATTAGGATTCTGAATCTCACATCG
>JAPYYJ010003834.1:0-11088 GCA_028533885.1 Nasua narica
ACTTCTGAGAGTGAACTCTTCAGGGAGCTTCTCTGTCCAGCGCTTCTGGTTTTCCTCTTCCCTCTTGGGATGCTCCTTTTGCCTCAGAACATGGCATTTTCTCTTCTAATCTTTTTATCATGCCACATGCTCTTAAAGCTGTACTCTTCGTAAAGATATGTATGCTTTGATTTCTATCTTTGTCCATGGCTCTCTCCTGGGCTTCCTGCCTTAAGTTCCAACTGCTTCTTGTAATTAAAATCCATAATTCTGACTTCAAAGTTGTGAACCATACATACTTTGAATATAGTGAGAAAGTAGAAACAGTGGTTGAGCTATAATGGTCAAATATTAAATGACTAATATACCACATTATACTGAGTTGATTTAAACTATCAAGATAAAAAGATTGGAAAACATTTTGTAGTATCAACTGTAATTATATTATAACTTCTGCTGCTAGAAACCATACATTAAGAATAGGAACCGATCATGAAAAGCATTTGGTTGACAAAATGGCTTTTTTTGCCCAAAAGGAAAGAAATTAGAAAATCAAGCCAATATTTGATTTCAAGTAATTCTATTTAAAAATATTTTCTATTTGATTTTGTGTGCAGTGTTCTTTTAATAAGTGAATGCATGTTTATAAATTTAAGTTTCCTTTTCAGAAGAGCAGCATGAATAATACATTATCAGCGTAGCATCCAATTAATATCACTATCAAAACCCAAATCATTATGCTATGAAATAATGAGAAAATGCCAAGAGAATAATGGAAAATAAAAAGTTATTTATCAAAAACCAACCACTCAAAATGCTGTAAGAAATACAATAAATATTTGTGAGGCTAAAGAAGCATTGACACGAGTCCTTACGATCCTGAAATAAGATAAGCTGCTTGTTCAAACTAAATACTGTCCGAATCCTCGGAATCAAATGTTAAGGTTTCAGCACATATGTTACAAATCCTTTGCCCTTCAAACACTTGCACTGTCGTTCAGGAGCTGAACTGACCTTTGCGTGGTCACCCATTGAAGGTCTGAATTCCACTTCATGCTGTATGACCCTTCCTGAGAATTTAGGAATATGTCCTTGTCTATACCTGCTCCTTTGTGAACTTAATCCACTCCAACACAGGAAACAGAACAATGTGGAAAAAATGGCCAATTTTGAGACCTCCATTAGTCCAGTGTGAGCAACTGAATAAACCAATGGGGAGAAAAAAGAGGATCTGGAAACAGTCTCCTAGTTGCTCTTGCTAAGGATTTCAGGAATGCAGGGCGGGTCCTGCAAGGTACTGGAAGGACACTGAGTTGTACATAATTTGTTCCACAATGACATTTTCTGTTTTGGCTTGTCCCTTTTTCCTTACTAGTTTATGAGCCAGCAAAGTGAACCTCAGATGTTAAAGGAGGCTTTGGTTAAGAACAAGACCCATGATGAGCTGGTTTGATTATCCTGAGGTCTCTGAGCAAGCCTGTGTATGGTCTAGCCTAGTCTCCAGAGCTGAGCAATCCTTTCCTTTGCATTCCTCCTGCACTCAGATCTGGTCTCTATTTCTCCTTGCAGTGAGTGTGAGGCACAGCACCTGTTGGGGTTCTCTGGGCCCCACTTATGCAACCTTGATCATAGACAAGAGCAGAGAGTAGGAAATGGATAATGGCTAAGAGAGAGAGAGAGAGTCATAAGAAAAGGATCACCACACTCAGAACGAAAAGCATGTAACTTATTCAGCTTGTCACACCTTGTCACCCAGAAAGCTCCAAACCCTGGAGCTTGAAATTGTGCTTGGTGTTGATGCAAGACATTAACCTCTTCCTGCATCTACACTCAGACTCGTGGAAATTAAAGACACTGCGAGCTTAGTAGGGGGGCACACCGCAACTCCTAACCCGTTTGTTGTGTCTAAGCAGTGTCTGTGCTACTGCCCAAAGTAATGAAATGTATCAGGGATGTTGCAGTCACAGTGTAGAGATGGGCGGAGGTAGGTAGGTGTACACACACACACGAACACACACGTATGTAACAATGTAACATGGAGTGATAGAGCAATATAACATTGGTGATAAGCGCATAAATAGCAAAAGAAACCCACAACCTTTCCCTACATTTAAGAGCTGACTTTAGAAGCACAACAACTATTCAAGTCTGCAGTGAATTCTTCTGACTTATTTTATTAATTGATAATCAACTAACAAGTAATACAACCCAATATATACCAAAGACATGGTAGAGAGGTATGGGCTAGGCAAGCACATCTATCTGACTCAGGAAGTGTTTTTGTTTTTGTTTTGCTTTCAATGGTGAAAAATATAACAAAAAAAAACCTTTGGCCAAATTCCCATCACAGCTTTGCCTGTCTCTCTTTTGATCAGTAAGACAGCTTGGTGGATGACGCTCCCACATGAACCTTTTCTTCTGAGTATTTTCATGGTCATTTCATAGTTCTGTACATTGATTACTGATGGAATGAGTTAATATTTCAATATTGAAAAATTTCAACATTTCAATTATTTAAAATAATATTGAATTTCAAATAAATTTCATTAAATATGAAATTTCAATATTTCAAAATTTCAATATTAAAAATTTCAATATTTTAACCAACATTCTGATGAATTTTGTAGTGTAGAGGTAAGTTTGTAAAGGCATATTATTGCACGGGAAAGGGGCTTTAAAAACATATGGACCATAACCTAAAAGCAAGATGGCACGGGATAGTTATTTTGCACTATGTGAATTAGCATTCTGTCCATTTTATTCATGTATGTTACTTATAAGGTGACTAAAATGGAAGCATTACAATTAAGTTAATGATCATTTATTTTACTATTTTTCATTTGTTTAATTAAAAATGTAGGTATTTGCATGCACCTGGAGCTATCAAGTGTGCATATGTGTGTATAAAATTCCTGCCGCAAGCCTGAAACTGGGATGTCGTCACTTCCCTGTTTCAACAGGGCGATCCTGAGGCCTGGCGGGGAAAATGTGTAGCAGAGGGAAGATGTCAACCCGGCTCTACAGTTCGGCCGCGTCAGATAAAATAAGTCAGTCATTTTGAGTGTGGTCAAACTACACAACTCTTTTGGAGGTACTTAAAGGTAGACTTGGAAATGGTTGGACCCCGGATCTGGAATGAAGAGGGGGACTGCCGAGTTGATGGTGCAGCAAATGGCTGGGAACACAGTGGCCTTGCCTGCCGGCCGCAGAGACATGGCACTGGGGGGGTGGGGTGGCGGGGGGGGGGGGCGCGAGCAGCTCCAGCTGCCCGGGTCACGTGGCATACTCTGGCTGAAGCACCAACTCGTGTGCTTTGGCCTGGACACCCAGCATCTGCCAGGAGCCTCAGGTCTTGTGCTTTTGACACGAGCTTGGGACACCTCCGTGAAACTCTGGGTGACCTGCAGGTAAGGTGTTTCCTCAAGAAGCACTTCCCGTCCGGAGCAGCTGACTTAGTGCAAGATGGCATCTTTGTTTGCCTGCTTCCTCCATGTCTCTTTGGAATCCAAACTAAATGTCACCTCTCCCAGTTAAGCTCTTGGTCGTCTCTTGGCCCTTGGCATGTCTTGTTGTATCGGTCATCTGCCTTACTTCTCTGTCGCCTTCAGTCTAAAAGCATTAGAGTTACCCAGTGCTTCATCTGGGTGTCGTTTTCTCATCTCAGAACCTGGACCCCCAGCACACTTGGCCTATTTCTAGATCAGTCCTGTTAACTCAGTCAGAGAGGGAAGCAGGACTCTGTCCAGATTTTTGAGAGGCGGTGGGGTCTCAGGGAGAGACTGGAGATCCTTACACATTCTGTAAAAGGTGAAGTAGTTACCGTGTTATGTTGGCCTTCTTATTCACAATGCAAATGTAATGAATCCTAGCAAATAGGATAGTAATTATTTTAATACTAGCAAACAGTCAATCAAGACATTGAATTATTTTGTAAAATGGGGGACTTTGAGAATACCTTCAGCGGAAAGATGGAGTGGAGATCCCGTACAAGCAGCCCTGCTGTGACAGGGTGACTTGCTATTTTCAGGTAATGATAGTTCAGTGAATGCCGACTCATACTTCAGTGAATAACCGTGATGAACAGTACTAGCTATATTCCACCACTGATTTTCAGCTCTCAGGTTTTGGGGATGGATGAGGATTTACTTTGAAATCCAGGCTGTAAAAATGAAGAATATGCTGAAACTTTTATAAGACATTTATAAAATTTTGTATTTGCGCTTCATACATAGCTATAATATTTATTAAATCACCAAATTCTTTGGAGGCTTTATTCAGGCTTTGTAGACAATTCTTGGATACACAAAAAGTCATTATTGCCTGTTCGATTCCAATATGTAGTATCCACAGATACATAGGCATATAAATTATGTTATTCTTCTTTTTTAAAAAATTAGAATCACATTCAATAGGTTGTTTTAGTAAAAATGGGACATGTCTTATATATCAATGTGATGTATATGAAAATGGATTTTTCTGGCTTTAACTGCAAAGATGCATGCTTTGGATCTTTGGATATCTACTCTTGACATATACTTGGGGCAAAAATATTAGACAGAAATGCAAAACTGAGGTATCTAAGAGTATTAGTCTATATTTATGCTACATCCACAGAGATTTTATCGGAATCTCCAGAAATAACATCAGGTGTATGAATGTGCAATTGCTTCTGATATGCGCCCTGGTTAAACTACGGAGTAAAGAAGGTGGACTTTTCCAGTGGATACAAGGAGGAAGAAAGAGATTCAAGGACTGAATAAAGACATCTAGTTCCTAAACAAAAAGTGTTTGAGTTAGTAAGAAGAATCAAAGAGGAAGCTGCGATAAACATGGGGAAGATACTCAACACTAATCAACAGACCCCCAAGGAGAGCTACAGTCCAGCTGCATGTACCAGGTAATGAGCGGCGTCCGTGGGATCTGAGTCCCCGCCTCCTAGCTCTGTCCCCTGAGAGCAGCTAGGGAATATGGAAGCACGTCCTGGAATCTAGATTATGCTATGGATTTGAGGGTCGCACTGGGAAAGGCTTGCTGCAGTCAGAAGGCATGAATTGCGGAGGATATTTCGTCCTGAATTGTCTGTAATAAATGAAGTGGTCTTGGTGATGATGAAGCATGAGCCAGAGGGATCTTAGAAAAAATAGCAAATAATACTTAAAAGTGGGGTTCAGTAAACAATATATGCCTGTGATTTCCTTCATCTATCTTCTCCGCCAATATTTGCTGAGTGCTGGCTCAGCTGAGGGTGTCGTGATGAATGCACTAACTTATCACTCTGGACCAGCTATTTTCAGTCTTGCTGAACATTTGAATCCACTCATGGGTCCCTATAGAAAATACTGGTAACAGGTCCTCACCTCCAAGAATAATAAGAGATTCCAATTTCTTTCATCTGTGATGAGATTCAGGTTGCAGTAATTGTTTAAAGTTTCCCAGACCCTAGGAGGAAGCAAGGCAGTGACCTCTTTGACCTCAGCCATAGCAACTTCTTACTAGATACATCTCCCAAGGCAAAGGAAACAAAAGCAAAAATAAACTATTAGGACTACATCAAAACCAAAATATTCTGTAGAGTGGAGGAAACAATCAACAAAACTAAAAGGCAACCTACGGAATGAGAGAAGAGATTCCCAAATGACATATCTGATAAAGGATTAGTATCCAAAATATATAAAGAACTTATAGAATTCAACACTCTAAAAATTAATAATCCAATTATAAAACGGGCAGGAGACACGAATAGACATTTTTCCAAAGAAGACATACAGATAGTCAACAGACACATGAAAAGATGCTCAATATCACTGATCATCAAGGAAATACAAATAAAAAGTACAGTGAGATACAAGCACACACGTGTCAGAATAGCTAAGATTAACAATATAGAAAACAACAGGTGTTGGTGAGGATGTGGAGAAAGGGGAACCTTCTTACACTGTTGGTGGGAATGCAAACTGGTGCAGTCACTCTGGAAAACATTAAGGAGTTTCCTCAAAAACTTAAAAATAGAACTACCCTATGATTCAGCAATTGCACTACTAGGTATTTACCCAAATGATACTAAAATAATGATTCAAAGACATATATGCACCTGACGCTTATAGAAACATTATCTACAATAGCCAAATTATGGAAATAGCCCAAATGTCCACCAACAGATGAACGGATAAAGAAGATGTGGTATATACATACAATGGAATATTACTGAGCCATAAGAAGAATGAAATTTTGCCATTTGCAAAGACATGGATGGATCTAGAGAGTATTATGCTAAATGAAATAAGTCAGAGAAAGAAAATACCATATGATTTCACTCATATGTGGAATTTAAGAAACAAAACAAAAGAAGCGGGGGAGAGGGAGTGACAAACCAAGGAACAGACTCTTTTTTTTTTTTAAGGATATTATTTACTTGACAGAGAAAGACACGGCAAGAGAGGGAACACAAGCAGGGGGAAGGAGAGACGGAGAAGCAGGCTTCCTGCTGAGCAGTGAGCCAGATGCGGGGCTTGATCCCAGGACCCTGGGATCATGATCTGAGCAGAAGGCAGACGCTTAACGACTGAGCCACCCAGATGCCCCCAAACAGACTCTTAACTACAGAGAACAAACTAATGGTCACCAGAAGGGAGGTGAGTGGGGAATGGGTTAAACAGGTGACGGAGATAATGGAATGCACTTGTGATGAGCACCTGGTTTTGTATGCAAGTGATGAATAACTACATTGTACAACTGAAACTAATATTACACTGTATACTAACTGGAATTTAAATAAAAACTTAAAATACATAAATAAAGTTTCCCAGATTATTGTAATGTTGAGTTTAGAATCTCTTTACAATGAAAATTACTTTATGTCAATATATTACAAATATTTGTTAAGATTAAGGACTATCAATAATCGCAAAATATTTGCTAAAACAAAGATCATTTATACTTCATATAGAACTTGAAATATTATAAGGTGGTTTTCTCATGAAAGGAATTTCAGTAACAAGAGTTAATCCATATTTGAAGAAGACTTTGTCTCATGAAAACAGAGAAAAAAATGCTAATTTCTAGAGACAAAATGCCACACTACAAGACAGAAAATATAATATAAAATTAATAGGTTTGACATTGAGAGAGGCAATCTTGCCAAACAAGAAGGCAAGTTTGTGCTGAATAACAACAGACAATTTTGTGTGGGTTGGAAGAGTACAAAACCAATGTGAGTAAGTTAAACACAGACATACGCATGCACACATGTGCACACACACATATTTCCAGTTAGGACTTCAGATTTTTGCTTGTTAGCTCTAGCACAGTTGGATGACAGTTAATTAAAACATTTAGCAATAGGTGGAAAATCTTCACTGGTTAGAAAACATCATACTTTTTTTTCACCTGCCATTCCTATTTGAGGAAAATAATAAACATATTAATCATATGTCAAATATTAAAACCAAACAGTTATTTCTAGGTATAACAATATTTTTTTTATTGCTTTAAAGTATAAAAGATAATTTTCACATTGATCATTTCAACGTTGTCATAGCCGCTATGATTAAAAGAGTTAATGGATGGGAAAGTGGTTTTTAATTCTTCCTTGCTGTCTTCTTCGTGATGAAAGCAGAACAGATGTTATTTTCCTCACTTGACAGGAGCAGATGATGTTAAACGACATATTCAAGGTAAATCATGAGCCCATTAATATTTAGACAGGTCTACTTCCGTATCTTAGCTCTTTCCACACCTATCCTCCCCTCACACAAATGCTCACACACGGGTACACGTGCGCACACACACGCCCTTTTACAAGTTACGGGTACCTAAGCCTGTAATTGCACCTAGCTATATCTATGCATACACATATTCCTATCCATGCCCGTACCATACTTACAGTATTTGTATTAATGTGTTTCATCACCACCTCAACAACAAAAAACAGACAAACAAAAAATAAAGAGGCTGTAGGATGGACAGTGAAATGGAATTTTGAATTCATCTGATTCAATGTATGCTCCAAAGTCCATGTCAGGTGTCTGTTGAAATTCTCCCAGTTCCAGGAAGCTTCGATGTCACAAGGTGCTTAAAGATCTCTCTGCATAATAAACATACTCCTTTCATATTTACCGGAGCATTTTGTTCCTGAAAAAGTCAGCCATCAGGTCTGATGTGTTTCCTGAAGCTGGACAGATCTATTTAAGGCCGGTTCTCACACAGTCCTCCCAAGGTGCCGTGCCCTCCAGACTCAACAGGAAGTGGGTGGGTGGGGGTGAGCCCTGCCTACACACACTCCCACATCAATCCTCGTAGCTAACGTGCCAGAGGTGTTCTTTTTATGTTCTTTGTAGATGAGTTGTAGATTCAACGATGTGAGGAGACATTCCACACAGCTGCTGGAGGCCATAATCCCAAAGACACCCTTGTCTCTGTGGTCCAGAAGCACATCTGCTTCCCTGATATCATGACCCCTACCCACTCCCAAGATGAAGAGAAATTTGAAATATTTCCACAGATTTTCCTAACATGTCAGGTTGGCTTACTTACAGCAAACCAGATTTGGGTAGCTTCTTGGGAGTTTAAGAATCATCTTTCTTTGATCTTTAGGATGTTTGGTCTAAGAGCTGGGTGAAAACATCAGGCAGAGACAAACTGGCCGAAAGGTATGGGAATCCATGATAAAGTGTGAAGAAATGGCTCCATATTTATACCCTACTGTGTTGTACACACACCTCCACTCCTGTTCATCCCTTCTTGATGAACCTGATAGGTTCTTATTTTGTTTGACTGACTTGCCCGTTCCGTACTTCCCTCTCCCACCTGCTTTGGTTCCATCCTGTAGGGCTGTGTCAGGAACCTTCACTCCTAGGACAAACCCAGGGATCCTCACTCAAGTGATGCACTGCAGGCCTCCATTTATTCAGAAACTGTTTAGGGCAGATGCAACCCTTCAGATTGTGCATGGAAGGGTTCTTACAAACTTGGGAGGAGTGGCAGTTCCCTCTGCTTTACCTTTGACTCTTTAATCCCTCTTCACACTTTCTCTATTTCTTTTAGAGCTCAGACAATATCAGGGTATCCTTTTATGTGGGCAGAATATAACCTGAGAATATTACAAAGAGGAAGCCATCTATCAAAGTCAGCAAGTGAACCAATTTTCTTACTCTTACTGGATCCTTAGGGGAAAATTTTGTTATTTCTGACCCTCTTTAGTTTCTGGGATTTAGCACAAGAACATGTTGCAAGTGTAGAACATTCTGAGACCTCATAAGAAACTGAATATCCTTACAATGAGGAAAAAAAGAGGAATGGCTTCACCTTTAATTATGTATCTACAACAACAACAACAACAACAACAAGACACATTTTATAAAGCACCCAATTTTATTCAAGGCAACATGCTCAGGGCTGGTCATAAAGAATAAATAATTCCTGTGTGAGAGTTTACAAAGCAATCCTTTCTTCTCACCTCTCTGGAGAGATAGCATGCTTTATCTAACTTGGGTTAGATGAATTCCACATGAATTCATCTATTCCCATTGAGGTATATGAAAATGGAACTATTTCTTGTGGGTCACTCTGTATTTGTGGAATGGTCTTTTTCTTTAAACAATGTTGCATTAGTCCAAATGCCTTCCAAGTCTGGGCTACATGTGACACAGTCTTTCTCATGGTCCCACAGCTCATCTCCATTTTACTTTCACACCTGGAGATTGAACATTCATTTTCAGAACTATGTCAAGGTGATGGGTATGATATTGAAATTCTTTCTTGCTGCCAATATACCATTTGGGAGTATTTTCTTAGATCATTACAATAAAAGGGTGATGGGCCCATGTGCAATTCTAATCTCCATATAACCAGAAGACCTCATTGAAAATGCAGGTAAATTTACCTGGCATCTAAAATATATTTAAAAAAATATTATGTTTTAGCTTTCAAAACATGCACATTAGTTATAAATAGCTAAGTAGAGAGAAAATATCACATTTAAATTGCTCTTGAAATCAGCGAAGAAAAGGAACACAAATTTAAGGCAACTCATTTTGGCTTTGGCAGTATGGCAAAATTGCTAGGGTACTGCTGGGAGGAAGGGACTCAGATGGCTGATGGGAAGTACTGAGAAGAGGGAAGATTTTCTTTATCTTTTCATCTGTCAGTAGACACTCAGGGTGTTTCTAGATGTTGGCTATTGTGAATAATCCTGCAGTGTACATGTGGGTGCAGACATCTCCTCGGAATAACGATTTTGCCTGAATAGGATGTATTCCCAGAAGTGGGATTTCTGGATCATATAGGTAGCTCTATTTTTAAATTCGAGGAACCTCCATACTGCTTTTCATGGTGTCTGCACCAATTTATATTCTCACCAACAGTACAAAAGGGTTTCCTTTTTCACCACATCCTTACCAACTCTTGTTATCTCTTATCTTCTTTATGAGAGCCATTCTAACAGGCGTGAGGATGTATCTCAATGTGGTTTCGATTTTCATTGTCCTGATGATTAGTGATGCTGAGTATTGTTTCATGTACCTGTTGGCCATTTGAAAACCTTCTTTTGGGTTTCATAGAAGGTTGGGTTTCTTTAAAAAAAAATGCCTATTTAGGTCTTCGCCCACTTCTTAATTGGATTGTTTGTGGTGTTTGCCATTGAGTTTTTTGAGTGTTTTATATATTCTGGATATTATCTCCTGATCATATACATGATTTGCAAATATTTTCTCCCATTCATTAGGCAGACTTTTCATTTTGTTGATGGTTTTGTTTGCTGTGCAGAACCTTTTTAGTTTGATGTATTAAATCATTATGCCGTGCACATTGAACTTATACAATGTTACGGGTCAATTATACCTGAATAAAACTAGAAAAAAGAAAGAGAGAAAAGGGCAGAAAGTCAGAAAAATGAAGTTGGAGTAAGTGGGAAGGATCTCAGAGCCACAAAGACAAGGAAGTTACCAGCAAAACCGTGCTTGTTCCCTCGTAGGCACAGAGTGTGTCCTTCAAGATATTTCAAACATGATAGGATCACCTGTACATAAGACAACACGGTATAACCTGCATCTTCTGGCAGGGATCTGAGGGAGCCAGTGCCTTCAAAGAGTTCTACCAGATTATGGAAGGGTT
>JAPYYJ010003835.1:0-11088 GCA_028533885.1 Nasua narica
AAAAAAAAAAAAAAGATTCTCTCTCTCACCCTCTCCTTCTGCACCCCCCTCCATCCCCTAAACAAACAAACAAACAAAAACACACAAAAAACAGAAAACAACAACAAAACCTTATGGTACTGGTGTAAAAACAGACTAATAGATCAATAGAACAGAATAAAGAGCCCAGATATAAACCTACACTTCCATGTTAATTAATCAAATCCAACAAAGGAGACAATAATATAAAATGGAAATAGCCTCTTCAATAAATGGTGTTGAGAAAACTGGACAGCTATATGCAAAAGAATGAATCTGGACCACTATTTTGCACCATATACAAAAATCTATAGATGAATGGATAAAGAAATTACTACTTCTTCAATACTTTTCTTCAATACTTCTTCAATACTACTTAGCCACAAAAAAAGAAGCCTTACCATTTGCAACAACATGGATAAAACTTTATGTTATTGTGCTAAGTGAAAAAATAATCAAAGAAAAATATTGCCTGATTTTACTTATATGTGGAATCTAAAAAACAAAACCATTCCTAAAATCATAGATCAAAGAGATTGGTTGTTGCTAGAGGGAAGAGAATTAGGGGTGGGATGAACAGTGAAAAGATGAAGGAGATTAAGAAGTACAAACTTTCAGCTATAAGTTAATCATGGTGATATAATATACATTGTGGGTAACACAGTCAATAGAATTGTGTCAACTTTTTAAGGTGACAGATGATAACTTGACTTATTGTGGTGACCACGTCACAATGTATAAAATGTCAAGTCATTATGTTGTATACCTGAAACTAACACAATATTGTAGGTCAATTATACCACAATTTAAAAAAAAAGAAAAATGCAAAGAATTCATGGTTGGCTTTGGCATGTATGAGTAGAGCTGAGGGTGGAGCTCTGGAAGCTGAATTACACTAAGCCAGATTTTTAAGAACCTTGAATGGGTGCAAAAGGAGTTTTGATTCTTTTACATAGAAAATTAAAGTCTCTGGATGAGTTGACAAAACCTATTTGAAGAATAACCAACAAAAAAGTCCAAGTACACATGGATTCTGCCAAATGGCCAGATTTGCAAACATGGCAACTCAATTATTTTTAATAGGAGTTTAATATCCTGACCACTGTTTGTCTGAGACTTTCTCTTAACTTCTCCACTATAACTGTTTCTGAAGCAATGTAAGGGATAAAATCCATGGTGTGAGATATAAAAGGAGAATATAATCATAGTCCTAAAAAGGCACATTAAAGCGGAATATTAAGCAACAGATAGAAAATTTGGAAAATTTTGGAAAGTTAAGCAACAGATACAAAATTTTACCAATTTAAAAGTTGTTATTCTTTTTTAATAACATTTCTTGTAAAAAAAATTTTTCTTTAGACAGAATCACCTAAGGAATATCTTAGTGGTTTTTCTATGTAGCAGTTATCTACATAGATGACATTACTATTTTAAATGTTATCATATTTATAAATAATACAGAGCTGTTAAATTAAATATTCCCAGTCTGCTTTGCTAAATATTCTCTCTTTATGTTACATTGAAAACAAAACAAAAACAAAAACAAAAACAAGGATGTGGGGCAAAGATTGCCCATAACTGAATCTGATGTGTAAATCTTTCCTGAGGCAAAACTGTAAAGAAAGAGAGTAATTATTCGGATCTGGAATCAAAATGAATTTTTAGCCAGTTTCATGGTTAGACATTTATTAAAAGTTTCAAACTTAGTGATTTTATGTAATATATTTCTTCCATCTGGAAAAAGAACAACCTTATAACCCATTAGAACAAAACCATCTGCATTTTAATAACAATTTTATTAGTCAATTTTTTCCTTATTAATCTGTTGATGGAAAATAAAAACAGATTGACCTAAGGTTTATAAATAAAACTTCAATGTGGGAAATAATTTTATCCTTGACAAAGTTTAAATTTGTATGAAAGGGTTTATAATGCAGGGTTAGGCACTCAGAATTTCTACCCCGGGGCAAATAATCCTCTATGTAAGTGTTTTGTGGATTATCACTAACAATATTATGCTTGGTTTCATTTAAGCAAGATTCTATGAAGTTGATTTTTTTTTTAATGGAAATAAGCTCCACAAGAAGAAATATACAGGTTTCCCTCGCTATCCAAAAATAGAGCATTCCATTTCATAAGCTCAACTGTCATAAAGCATGGAAGCAATTACTATTTCATAAAAGTGAAAATCTTTTTGGATTTCTTTTGGTTACTGTAAACAGGTACTATTACAAATTTTTTGTAAAAGCAAAATGTCATAAAGCAAACTTTTGGAAAGCAAGGGAACCCTATAATTTGACTGTCAAGGATTATTTTCCAGATACTACCTGTTTTTTCCAATAACCCTACATCCCCCTCCTAATCTTTCTAGTTGGCTAGCTTAAATATCTATAATCCACTTCCCAATACTCACTGTATGTTTGGAGAATTTTTATTTTGTTTTTATTTATGCTTTTGTCTATTTAGAACTAGTTTGGAGTTTAATTGCTGTAATTGCAAGGATAGCTGTGTTGCTAAAATTGTTTTAGGGTAAATAATGATTATGATACTACATACATATATTTCCCATTGAAGCAATAGTAACTGCTCACTTATTAAGTCATCCTTTATACCTTTAAATTTCAATAAACAAATGCATCAAAGCTTCCTGAAACTCACAAAATGATTGGAAAGTTCTAGCTAGATAATTTCTCAAGATAATGTATCTGAGATAATATTTTTAGTCCTAACATTTACTTAAGAAATTATTATTCAATATTGCCAAAATCTGAAATAGATTTTTTTAATGATTTTAATCCTTTAAAATGTTTTATGGCCTGCTATATGGTCTGTTCTTGATAATGTTCCATATGCCCTTGAGAAGAATGTGTATCCTGTTGTGGGTTGGTGGAAGGTTCTATAGAAATGTTAGGTCTACTTAGTTTACAGTGTTGCTTACATTTTCCATTTCATATTAAGACTCCTCCTAGGGGCGCCTGGGTGGCTTAGTGGGTTAAGGTCTCTTCCTTCAGCTCAGGTCATGATCTCGGGGTCGGGGTCCTGGGATTGAGCCCCGCATCAAGATCTCTGCTCAGTGGGGAGCCTGCTTCCCCCTCTCTCTCTGCCTGCCTTTCTGCCTACTTGTGATCTCTCTCTCTAGAAAAAAAAAAAAGACTTCCTAGTTATTCTCTTCATTAATAAAAGAGGGGAATTGAAGTCACCAATTATTTTTGTTGAATTGTCTACTACATCTTTCAATACTGACAGGTTTTATTTCATGTATTTTAGGGCTCTTTTGTTAGGTACATATAAATATTTTATGTCTTCTTGATGGAATATTGCCTTCATCATTATCATTGGCCTTATTTGTCTCTAATAACAATCTATTGTACCTGATATTAAAGTAGCCACTTAAATTGCTTTTGGTTATTGTTTGATGGTCTTTTTTATTATTTTCAATCTAATGCATGTTTCTTGATGATAATAAATAGTTGATCATTTTGTTGTTGTTGTTGTTGTTGTTGTTTTAATATCCATCCAACCAATCTTTGCCTTTTGATTGAAGTGTTGATTCCATTTACATTACTATATTACTAATATATTAGGATTTATGCCTGCCATTTTGCTACTTTTCTTCTATATCCCATATTCTATTGTTCTATTTCTTCATTACTGGCATATTTATTTTAGAGCAATACTGTCTGGTATATCATTTTAATAGCCTTGTCATTTCTGTTCTACTATTTTTTGATTTACTTTTTAATAGTAGTCCTGGAGATTACAATTAACCTCTTAATTTAAGACAAACTAATTCAGATTAATACTGATAGTATGACAAATCTTTGCCTCACTAACATTTCATTCCCTTATACCACCTTTTTGCTATTCCTGTTACACAAATCATTTATATGGTATATGTCCATCAACACCGTTTTATAATTACTATTTTATGCAGTGGTCTTTAAATCAGATAGGAGAAGAAATTTTTTTAAAAGATTTTATTTATTTATTTGACACAGAGAGAGAGAGAGAGAGAGAGAGAGAGATTACAGGTAAGCAGAGAGGCAGGTAGAGAGAGAGGGAATCAGGCTCCCTGCCAAGCAGAGAGCCTGATGCAGGGCTCAATCCCAGGACCCTGAGATCATGACCTGAGCTGAAGGCAGAGGCTTTAACCCACTGAGCCACCCAGGCGCCCCAGGAGAAGAAATATATTAAAAACAAATATATATTTATGCTGTCTTACATTTTCTTATGCAGTTACCTTTACTTGTATTATCTATTCATGCAGATTTTGGTTAATATTTGATATCCTTTATTTCAATCTGATGGACAGTCATTAGTATTTCTTGTAGGCCAATACACCAGTGATGAATGCTGTCAGATCATGGTAATCTGGGAATTTCTCAATTTGTCCTTTTTTTCTGAATGATAGCTTTAAAGTATGTGGAATTCTTGGTTGACAATCTTTTTCTTTCAGCACTTTGATTATGGCATTCCACTGCTTTTTGGCTACCATGATTTCTGATCAGAAGTAAACAAGGATATTGAAGATTCTTTGTGTATGAGTCTCTTTTCTTTTGTTTCTTCAGATCTTCCCTTTGCTTTTTGTCAGTTTGACTATAATAAGCATGGATGGAGATCTATTTGAATTTATCTTTCTTAATGTTTGCTGAGCTTCTTGGATATGCATTTTAAGATTTTGCATCACCTTTGGGAAGTTTGGGACTACTTTGCTTTATATATTCATCCTGACTCTCCTTTCTCTCTTTCCTTCTGTGTCTCTCATTAGGTGTGTATTAGTACACTTGTTTGTATCCCAGAGATCTCTAAGTTCCATTCACTTAAATTTTTTGTTGTTGTTCCTCAGACTAGATAATCTTAATGGGTTTATCTTTGAATTTGCTGATTCTTTCTTTTGCCAGTTCAAATATGCTTTTGAGTCCCACTAGTGAAATTTTCATTTCTGCTATTGTATTTTTTGACTCCAGAATTTGTATATATTACACTGACAGTGTTAATTTAATGAACCATTGTTTCCAAAAGTCCTTTTAGTTCTTTACACATGATTAGCTTAAGTTCTTTGATCCTATTTGTAATGACTAGTCTTTCTTTAGTAAATCCAATGTCTGCATTTCCTTAGAGACCATTTTTATGGACTGCTTTTTCTTATATAGGACCCATGCGTTGTTTCTTTTGTGTATCATATTTGGTTGTTGTTATTATTGCAAATTAGACATTTTTAATATTATGTGGTTATCCTGAAAATGAGATCTCTCCCTAGAGTTTGGTTGTCATTTCTGTTTCTTCTTGTTGGTGTTTTGGTTTTTTACTGTTTTCCTAAAAGAATTCTCAATGTCTATATTCTTTGTTATGTGCAACCACTGAGTTTTCTCATCAGTTGTCTCTGTGGTCATTTAGTGATTGGCAGAGATTTCCTTAAATTCCTTGAACCAATAAATCTCTCAGCTCTTGCCAAGGTGCTGTGCATGTTGCAATACGTTTCATTACTCCAGCAGGAAGTTTATTGCTTTGTTTTAGCCCTGACTTCCTACTGTGCAGAGCTTCAAGGTCACTGAAAGGTGAGAAATTAGGGTCTTTGCTTGTCTTTCATTGGCATGCACAGAGCCTTGTATGTGTGTCTGGTCTTCTAAATACCGAGATATGATGGAGATTTTCATCCTCCATATGGACATACCATCTACCAATTTTTTCTTTTATGTATTTTGCTCAACCTCTTTTTAGCCTCAATGGTGTTACCACCTCAGGAAGCTGTGACGTTTAACAGTCACAACTGATATTTTTAAACAAACTTAGGGAGCCACCTGGGTGGCTCAGTTGGTTAAGCAGTTGCCTCTGGCTCAGGTCATGATCCTAAGGCTCTGGAATTGAGCCCATCAGGCTTCCCTGATCAGTGATGAGTCTGCTTCTCCTTCTGCTCCTCCCCTTGGTCATGCTCTCTCCCTCTCTCTCAACTAAATAAATTAAATCTGAAAAAAACAACAACAACAACAAACCAACAACAACCAATAAAACACCATTAGGGATTTGGAGGTTTACACAGAGTGAACTCTGAGAGGAAATAAAGACAAACCCCAGAAATGAAGCTTTACAGGGAGCCATCTACTCAGGGATAATAGTTAAAATCTTGTAGCAGTGCAATTCTGGGGACTCCAAACTTACTGGGTTCACTTCAGTAGCTGCTAGCTGGCTGGTTTCCATAGCTACCACAGGCGCGAGGCTGTAGAGCTGGACCTCAACTGGAGGTAGGAAACAATTGGTAAAAGTGCTGTTACTGTTCAGGAATGCAGTAAAGATATCAATGATATTTATTTTAGTTATGAAAAGACTTGTTAGTATTGAGAATAAGAGATAACATGAATCTTCATATCACTATATTCTTAGGGGAAATATTGACAGACAGCCATACTGAAATGTCAATAAACACCATAGCGCTTGTCATGATGTTGCTACTTTTTAGTATATTTATTTTTGCCTTCAAGAGTGAACTTTAAGTTTGAATGATACCAAATGAATTAGAAATATTATTCAGAAATGGGGTTGCTGCTCTAGCTCTAGATGAGAGAGTACATGGCTACTGTAGGCCTGTGTGTCTATTCTTTAGATTTGATTAAACAGAAATAACTTGTTTTTTTTTTTAAACTTATAATAAGAGTTTTGGTCACTTTTTTCAAACTAGCCTACCTATTTTTATATTTCCCAATCAGTGGTTATTTTAATGATTTGAGTCTTACTAATATCTGTGTCACTGTCCTTGAACTGCTTATAATGCACTTAACACAAAAGTCCTTTAATATATAGACTAGAAGACAGTGTAGTGTGTTAAGAAATCTTGACTTATGCATCAAGATTTCCTGACTTTTGTTATATTTATATTACATTTATGTATATATGGTAACAACCTATGTGGCTAAGAAGTATACCAAACCTAATGTACAGTGTAGTAGTATGACTTTAACCAAAGCATCTAGATGTTTCACCAGTAACTGTACATCTATTTAGTATGCTTTATTTTAATTATCATCAGTTTGGAATTAATTTCTCTCAAAAGTGACTTTGGCATTTATTAGGTAAAGGTGACATTTTCTTTAATATTGCCTATTTTACTGAATGAACAGAACACTTTTGTACTCCCCAACATATTTATATATTCTGTTTTTAGTTTTTCCTGACGATATTGAGGTTGAAATGTAACTTGGAAGTCTGATATTATTTCTACCTTCTACGAAGGTCACCTTTAAACAAGAATATTATTTGCAAATGTCTTCTTCATGTGCTATATATTCTTTTTTTATACTCCATTTTACTTGCAAGTTTTATTTTAAAAAATAAAAACAAAAATACACAAAAAAACACAAAACAAAACACATTTTTTTTCTTAGGTCTCTTCAGCTTCATTCATTTGTTTTTGGTTTTAGATTTGGCTTTTGGTGGTTGTTGTTAAACTTTAGTCATAAATTGAGCAAGTTTTCTAGAGAAGTGATATAAATGGATTGTTTCTCTCCTCAATTTTTCAGACCTGTAAAATGAGAAATGAGGAGAGACTAGGACTGGACACTATAAAATTATATGCATTTCTAATACACTTTGCTAAGATTATCAATTAAGAATAATAGTAATAACTCTTCTATAAAGTTAAAATGTTGTCAGATATAATTCTATGCACTTTACATAATATATTAATCCAGATAATAACCCTATATATATTTTTTAGTCTTCATAAAACCCTGTGAAGTAGGTAAAGTTATACTCATTTTACAAATGAGGAAATAAGGAGCATGCCAGGGTTAAGTGTTTTGCCTAAAGTTACTTAGTAGACTCTGGAGTAGATGCTCAGACCTACTGTGAAAGTACATAAACAGAAACAAGGGCAAGGAGACCAAAACAGAGGTAATTGTATTTCTTGGCTTAAATTATCATTTTTCCTCCTTACTGCTTTGGGTCCTCAGGAAAATTCTATTGTTAAAAAATTAGGCTCATTGCCATGCTTGGCTATAGAGCCAGGCTCTTGTTGCCCTTGCCTTCTGTCTTAGGTGATGTTTCAAAGCAAGTATGTTAAGTATGTTATGTGGGAAAATCTAGCTGACTGTGCTTTCCCATCAATTTGAAACGTTTTCTGTTTGCCAATTCTATATTCACTTAGGTATTACTTGAGGCACATGTAAACTTACAGTATCATAACATATTCCATGGATTTTGATAAGACTTTGAGTTCATTGGGGGCTGGGAAGCTATTCTCTCCTGTTTTTCTTATACTAGCTCTATATAGTGCCCCATTTCTTCCTGTAGATGTAGTACTTACTGCCTATTTTAGGCAAATATCTATATATGACTTCTATTGACTGAGAAAGGGAAATGTGTGAAAATGCCTCAGGCAAATACTAGAATTAATTTGATAGGACAGGATGAGCCAATTATCAGGGCATGATGACACTTTTTTTTTTTCCAGTGGGGAAAACCAAGGTAACAACTTGCAAGGTGATTAGTCCTCAGGAGCTCACTGCCTATCAAAGTAAATAATGGAACAAAGAACAATTTGATGTCTTTATTGTTTAGTTATTACATAAAATGAAATCTGTAAACTAACATTTTTCTCCACTTTACATATGCACCTTTTGAAGTAGGAGTTTCTTAGCTACATTTAAAGATAGTAAATCAGACACAATTAAGCCATGATATTCCTTTTTATTAGAAGGTCTCGAACACATTTCTACACACACACACACCCTCTATGTGTGTGCTGCTTTTGTTGTTGTTAGGACTTCTAGGTTACTCCAAAACCTTTTATTCTTCCTTTTTTTTCTCCCCAAATACTTTTATTTTATTTGTTCAGTGTTACAAGATTCATTGTTCATGTTCCAAACCCAGTGCTCCACGCAATATGTGCCCTCCTCAGTACCTTTTATTCTTCCTGATCTTGCATCTTAATTTTATTTTATTTATTTATTTTTATTTATTTTTTTTGCATCTTGATTTTAGACATGAGATGGAGGTTTGGTGACTGTATCGTGAATGCTGTAACTCTCTAGTATCCGTTGTACATATTTAGCCATTCATTAATTAGAAATATACACTGAATATACATTTTATGTCAGGCATGGTACTGAGACTCTATGATAATAAAAGTTAAGATCACATCTTAATGAATCTTATAGGAGAAAAAAACAAAGCAAATCTTAATCAGAAAATTGCAAATTAATTTAAAATTTCTACTGTGATTAAATATGCTCAGACAGAAATATAGCACTATTAGAATCTATAGTATATAAGATTTAATCTAACCAGGAGGCATTTGTACAATCTGATGAACAATAGAAGGTAGGAGAGTAGGGGAAAACAGTATGAACAATCAAGGAGTTCAATTGAGAAGATGAAAAATAAGCAGATATTTGAATAAGAGTGGAGAAAACCTGTGTGGTTAGCTATGCACTCCTAAGTAAATATTCCAGATGGAAGAGGAAACACTACTTCTGACGCATCTTACATACCTGGCATGTTTGGGGAATAGGAGGAGTCCAATGGGGAAATGAAAGAAGATAGTGTTGTGGCAAAGATTCTCTCCTCGAGCAAGCTCCAACTAGGCTCCTCTGAGCCATCTTCCCTAGTGGACCTCAACTTTGGCCCATTAAGACTTGAACAAATACAGACATAGTCTCCAGCAGTTTAAAGACACATCTCTAGGATAATCCCACCCTAACTTAAAATGCCTCCCTTAAGAAAACTCAAGGTTCCTCAAATAATTTACTGTTTGTCCTAGCCAAGACCTGATATTAGGTGGCAGGATAGGAACCTACCTCTGATAAGTGCCAGTGAGCAAACCTAGATGAGTTTCACATGTACCTTCCTTCCCACTTTTTGTAACTTTTATGCCCTGACTATACTCAATTCCTCCACTCTACTCCCTCATTTTCCTTTTAAAATGTCAGTCACCTCTGCACAGATTAGAATGGGTCATAACTCTTGACTATTTTTAATAGTTAACTAAATAAATTGTGTTTTCACCACTTTAACTAATGTCTGGTTATTTTTATCTTTGAGAGTAGTAAGACATAAAATAAGAGATGGTAAACAGGATTCTGGTCACATTGAAGCTTGTAATTGATGACGAAAACTCTGGATTTTACTTAGAGCGAGGTAGGAATCTATTAGAGGTACTGAGCTAAGAAGAGAAAATGATAAGAAATGTTTTCAAAGAAATCCTCTGCTATATGGAGAAACACTTGCTGTTGGGCACGGGGAAAGGTGGGAAGATCAGTTAGGAAGATGGTTCAGTAGTCTCAGTAAGAGATGATGGTGGATTGGTCTAAGTTAGTAGTGGTGCAGAAAATGTGAAATGATATATTCAAAGATAGCTCTAGTTGGATTTGCTACAGCATTGTGGAATTAGATTTTAATATGTAAAGATTACTTATATGCATAAGGAAAAGTAAAATATGATTTTACGCTCTGCTCAGATATCTGTGTCAAATTTATAAATGATGATGATGTCTTTCCAAAATAATTATTCCATGGAAGAAAAGACACTATTAGGTAATTAGCAAAATCAGATATATGGTATACATTTCCCACTTGATTTTTTCCATATCATTCAAAAGTGCCAAGTGATGAAGATAGACAAATACAGTAGACTAATTAGTAGATGATAATGAAAGGGCAATATGGTTGAGGGCTCTCTTATATAAGATGTCTTATACTCTTTCCAAAGAAATACTTGTGTTTTTTTTCCAGACATTAAAAAAATAAGAATATGATATGAAGAAACATGCATGTTTTCACAAAATATCTTTATTTGAAAAACAAACTCAAGTCAGTTTTATCATCAACTGGAAATTAGGTTTCTAGTTTTGTAGTCAGAGCTGTGGAAAGTAGAACGAAAAACTAGTGTCTTGGATCTAAAATTGCTTTAATTATTTGTAATGTATTATAAACATCATCCTAAATTTTATTAAATAGCATGCATTTATGATGATGTTCCAGGCACTATGCATAATCATGCATTTTCTTTCATCCATCCACCCATACAGTATTATCTAATGACCATGGAAATTTGTTTAATGTATTTCTCAACTTTGC
>JAPYYJ010003836.1:0-11087 GCA_028533885.1 Nasua narica
CATGCCCTCCATAATGCTCATCCCCCAGTTACCCCATCCCCCCACCCACCTCCCCTCCATCACCTCCAGCTTGTTTCCTGTAGTGAAGAGTCTCTTATGGTTTGTCTACCTCTCTGATTTCAATTTATTTATTTTTCCCTCCCTTCCCCTCTGATCCTCTATTTTGTTTCTTAAATTCCACATATGAGAGAAACCATATGATTATTGTCTTTCTCTGATTGAGTTCTTTCACTCACCTCTAGTTACATCCACATCAAAGTAAATGGTAAGATTTCATCATTTCTGGGGCTGAGTGATATTCCATTATATATATATATAAAATATATATTTATATTTACATATCTTATATATGAATATAAATATTTCTGTTTTATATTTATGAATATTTATGTTTTTATTAATAAAATATTTTGTATAAAATATATAAATATAAAATAATATAAAATATATATTATATAAATGTAAATATATATTAGACAATATAAGCAGTATAGAGGATCATCAAGATGTTAAAAATAGAGCTACCCTACAACCCAGCAATTGCACTACCAAGTATTTAACACAAAGATATAAATGTCGTGAAAAAAGGGGCACATACACCCCAATGTTCATAGCAGCTATGTCTACAAAAGCCAAACTATGGAAAGAGCCCAAACGTCTACCAACTGATGAATGTATAAAGAAAATATGGTATATATATACTATATATAGTGTATAGATATGTAGATATAGATAAATACATATAATGGAATATTACTCAGCCATCAGAAAGGATGAATACCTACAGTTTGTCAACATGGATGGAACTAGAGGGGATTATCTAAGTGAAATAAGTCAAGCAGAGAAAGACAATTATCACATGGTTTCACTCATACATGGAACATAGGGAATAGTGTGGAGGATGACAGGGTAAAGGAGAAAAAACTGAAGAGGGAGAAATCAGGGAGGGAGATGAACCATAAGAGACTATGGAGTCCAGGAAATAAACTGGAGGCTTTGGATGGGAGTGAGGCGGGGGGATTGGGGAGCCAGATGATGGGTCTTAAGGAGGACACATGTCGTGATGAGCACTGGTTGTTACATGCGACTAAGGAATCATTGAACACTACATCAAAAACCAATGATGTGGACGGGACTGGAAGAGATTATGCCGAGTGAAATAAGTCAAGACTGTAAGTCACTTATCTTATGGTCTCACGTGTGGAGCATAAGGAAAAACATGGAGGGCATTGTGAGAAGGAAAGGAAGGGTGAATGGGGAAATCAGAGGTGAGATGAACCAGGAGAGATTGTGGACTCTGAGCAACAAACTGAGGGATTTGGAGGGGAGGGGGTGAGGGGTGGACGAGCCTGGTGGTGGGTATTGAGAAGGACACATATTGCATGGAGCACTGAGTGTGGTGTGTGAATAATCAAACTTGTAACACTGAAAAAATAAAATAAACATATTTGGGGAATAAATAAGACTGTGCTGTGAACAAATTTGATTCTGCTCTTATTATTTCTGCTGGTTATAAATATTACGTAAGTGAGACTGGATGCCACTATCACCAAGGAAACTTTCTTTCCTTGTAGTCTATAAGAAAAACTGAGCTTATTAGATCATTTTACCCTTTATGTCCATCTCATTTGTCCCTCCCTCTCTCTGTCTCTCCCTATCTCTCCATTTATTGAACACAGTTTTTGCTGCTGTTATTTTTGCTAATTTTTATTTAAATTCAATTTAATTAACATATAGCATATTATTAGTTTCAGAGTTAGACTTTAGTGACTCATCAGTTGCATATAAT
The DNA here is from genome assembly GCA_028533885.1 of Nasua narica. Lineage (NCBI taxonomy): Eukaryota > Metazoa > Chordata > Mammalia > Carnivora > Procyonidae > Nasua > Nasua narica. The sequence goes on from JAPYYJ010003836.1 coordinate 1,790, forward strand.
GCCCAGTGCTCATTCCATCAAGTGCCTTCAGTGACATTCACCCAATTATCTGATTCCCCCCAACGACCTGCCCTCCAGCAACCATCAATTTCTCTCCTATAATCAAGGCTCTTATGGTTTCCCTCCATCTCTGTTTTTATCTTTTTTCCTTTTCCTTCCCTTCCCCTATGTTCATCTGTTTTGTTTCTTAAATTCTGCGGATGAATGAAACCATACAGTATTTATCTTCCTCTGACTTATTTCATTTGTCATAGTACATGTGACCTCCCTCTAGATCTTTGCAAATGGCAAGATTTGATTTTTTAATGGCCAAGTAATATTGCATTATATATATATATATATATATATATATATATATATATATATATATATATTTGAGATTATATATATCTAGATATCTAGATATATATCTATATATACTATATCTTCTTTATCTACTCAACTATGGATGGACCTCTGAGCTCTTTCCATATTTTGTCTATTGTGGACATTGTTGCTATAACTTTGAGGTGCAAGTGCCTCTTTGAATCACTATGTTTGTATCCTTTGGATAAATACCAAGCAGCTCAATTGCCGTGTGGTATGGTAACTCTATTTTTAATCTTTTCAAGAACTTCCATACTGTTTTCCAGAATGGCTGAACCAGTCTTCATTCCCACCAAGAGTGTGAGAGGGTTCCCCTTTCTCTGCATCTGGGCTAACATCTGTTGTCTTCTGAGTTGTTAATTTTAGCCTTTCTGACCAGTGTTGGTGGTATCTCATTGTGTTTTGGATCTGTATTTGCCTGATGATGAATAATGTAAGCATTTTTTATGTGTCTTTAGGTGTTTATAATTGTACCCAAACTCATTAAATATCTAGGAAGAAACCCAGCCAAAGAGGTAAAGATCCACACTCTGAAAATTGTAGAACACTTATGAAGGAAATGGAGGAAGGCACAAAGAAATGCAAAAACATTCCATGCTCATGGATTGGAAGAACAAATACTATTAAAATGTCTGTGCTACCCAAAGCAATCTATACACTCAAATTAATCCTTATCAAAATACCACGAGCATTTTTCACAGGGCTGGAATAAATTATCTAACATGTGTATGGAACCAGAAAAGACCCCAAATATTGAACATCATTTTTTATGTTTCTTTACACGCAGGTCAGAAAGTGACCATTACAAAATGGAGCCCCAAGATGACTTGTCCCTGGGAAGCTATGAATAGGAATTTCTGGGTACTATTTCTACATTCTTTATGGGAAAGGTAATATGATGCATATACATTCATATCCTAAACACTGTGTTGGAGTGCATGTGGAAAGATAAGAGTGACATAGAAATAACACAAACAAGGAGGACATGATGTGCTGTGTTGTGTGTATGTGATATTGTGTGTGTGTGTGTGTGTGTGCACATGCTTGTGGACATCTTGATGAATGAGAGCAGTCCTCAGAGCAGGCTCCTCTATTACAAGGTGACATTTAACAAACATAGGCCAAACTCAATCAACAGAAGATACTAAGGAGGGGTGTTCAATGGACAGGAGGCTGATGCAACCAGATCATAAAAAGAAAGATGTACAAAGTATAGACAAAGAACTCTCTGTGTCTTGAACTTTAAGCAGCTATGAAGCCACATAATTCTACTAAATTGACTGTCACCACCTCTCATCACTATTGTCCATTCCCCTCAACACACAGATTTTCTTCTGAGCCTTTATTTTCTGACAGAAGCACTTCCTCAGAGCCTTTGCACTAGCTGTTCCCTCTCCCAGGAAGACTTCCTCTCTTCCACCCACTCTTCCTTGAAGTCTTGTTTCAAATGTCACCTTCTTAGCCAACCTTGACTGAACACCCAACATAACACCCCATACACTGTCCCCCTTAACCTGCTTCTGCTCTGTTCATATCACCTGTCCCCAACTCATGATTATTTAATTTATATATGCTACCCTATCACCATCATTGAATTGTAGGGACTTTTGCTTTTCAACATTCACTACTTTATGACTAGAGTTTCCAAAACATGGTCCACATTCTATGTATTACTCAAATGCATGAAATATTTTCTAACTAAAACTGTAAAGTACCCTATATTTTGGGGACATCTGATGTGATGAAATTTCCTAATCAGAGAGGAACTGGGGATCCTCTCAAGGGGCCCAAATCCATTCACAAAATATTGCAATTATTTTCTTGACTAGAAAATAGAAATTGTTGCATTTCCAAAATGTGATCCATGACTCTTTGTGTGAAAATTAGTCATGTATTTTCCCCTCTGTTGGTAGTCACCTCCAACACATGGGCCCAGGAAACAATACAGGAATTTTGGAGTTCCAGCTTCTGGGTTTTTCAGAGAAACCAGAATTGCAGCCCCTCATATTTGGGCTTTTCCTCTCCATGTACCTGATCACTGTGCTTGGAAACCTGCTCATCATCCTGGCCGTAAACTCTGATTCACACCTCCACACCCCCATGTACTTCTTCCTTGCCAACCTGTCCTTTATAGACATCTGCTTCACCTCCACCACCGTCCCCAAGACGCTGTGGAACATCCAGACTTGGAGCAACGTCATAACCTATGCAGGCTGCATCACACAGATGTATTTTTTCATGCTGTTTACAGGATTAGACATCTTTCACCTGACTGTGATGGCTTATGACCGCTTTGCGGCCATCTGTCATCCCTTGCACTAAATGGTCATCAGGAATTCCTGCCTTTGTGGACTGCTGGTTCTGGTGTCCTGGATCACGAGTGTCTTTCATTCCTTACTACACACTTCCATGGTGTTGCGGCTGTCCTTCTGCACAGAGGTGGAAATCCCACATTTTTTCTGTGAACTCAATCAGATGATCCAACTTGCATGTTCTGATACCTTTCTCAATAACATGGTGATATATTTTGCAGCTATGTTGCTGGGTGGTGGTCCCTTCATTGGGATCCTCTACTCCTACTCTAAGAGTGTTTCCTCTGTACGTGGAATATCATCAGCTCAGGGTAAGTATAAAGCATTTTCTACCTGTGTGTCTCACCTCTTGGTTGTCTCCTTGTTTTACTGTATGAGCCTAAGAGTGTACCTTAGCTCTGCGGCTACCCAGAACTCCCATGCCAGTGCAGTGGCCTCGGTGATGTACACGGTGGTCACCCCCATGCTGAACCCCTTCATCTACAGCCTGGGGAACAAAGACATCAAGGGGGCTCTGATGAGATTCTCTGGAATGGCAGCTCTAAAAGGGACAATCGTCCTGGAGCTGACAAAGTGCCCATGATTGCAGGTACCAAAGCCTGAACCAAACGTTTAGATACTTTAATCACATTGAGAAATGGAACATACGTGTTCTATTTTTTTCCCTGATATATCTAATTTTTTTTTTTACCAGCCTGAATGATTTACATAACACAGTTTATTAAACTTTGGGATAACTCTAATATTTAAGATATTTTCCCTTTGTCCTTTTCCTACTCTTTCAATGTCATTCCTAACCTCAGATGTGAAATATTAGGACATTCTTACTTATCTAGAGGACTATATAAATCTGTTAAGAATAATTTTTCTCAAACAAAATATGTCATAGTGAGTATTTTTGCTTTTGTTTGATTGAATACTACTCCTGTGGAAAATCTACTATTGGCTACCGTAACTATTTATGTAAGTCTATGACAGATAAAGATCTGAAACCACTGTGCTTCACTTTTGTGAACATCATTCCTTTGCGTATCACTACCTTAACTGCTCTTCCTGTGAATGCAGACTTTGACCTACTGATGATTAAAGCTGATCATGGAATTTTTCTACAAATTCACATTGTGTCCTGTTACCCAGCCTGTGTCTACCATGCCTACCATAGTCACTGGCAAAAAGGAAAAATGATAATAAAATACACATCTCCAAGTGGAATCTACACAGAAAGACAAATACAGAAAAAATAGATTAACATCATATGGCCTTAGAGTTGAAATTGGCTTTAAGAATGATAAGAAAAATATTAAAACATACATTTATTACTTGAAGAATAGTTCTTTTTCAGGCACTTCATCTATACATTGAATTATGGCATATCAGAGTCCACGGTAAAGTGTACTCATTAAGATGAAAGACCCGTGGCATGTTTGGGGTTGTATTAAATTATTTTCTAGGGGGGCTTGGGTGTGTGTTAAGTGTGTTAAGCCTCGGCCTTCAGCTCAAGTCATGATCTCAGGGTCCTGGGATCGAGCCCCACATCAGGCTCTCTGCTCATCGGGGAGCCTGTTGCTTCCCCCTCTCTCTGTGCCTGCCTCTCTGCCTACTTATGATCTCTCTCTGTCAAATAAATAAATAAAATATTAAAAAAATTATTTTCTAGATTCTGGTTGTAATATTCCCCTGCTACATACAAATATGATTCCTTCCATTCTTCTAAATGAAGCATCTCCCACTACTCAAAATTGTGCCATAACCTCTAAAGGGTCTGTGAATGAACAATATCATTATCATACATTATCTATCACGCTCATAACCACAGGATGACTCAATAGCAAGCTTGGATTTCTGTCCATGATGTGACCCAGAATCACAAGTATTGTGCACGCAGACATGCATGCACATGTCCCAACTTCTCCATGTTACCTCAAAGGGGTTTCAATGGAGTCATTTTTATTCTTTATTTATTTTATTTTATTTTATTTTATTTTATTTTATTTTATTTTATTTTATTTTATTTTATTTTTTGAGAGAGAGAGAGAGATTGAGCACACGCAGGGGCAGTGGTAGGCAGAGGGAGAGGGAGAAGCAGAATCCCAGCTGGCAGGGAGACTGATGCGGGACTGGATCCCAGGGTCCTGAGATCATGACCTCAGCCAAAGGCAGCCGCTTAATGCACTGAGCCACCCAGGATCCCTGGACTCATTTTTATAATACAGTTACACGAGATAAACTTGAAGAATAGAGTATTTATTTATGCGGAGTGAAATAAGTCAAGCGGAGAGAGTCAATTATCTTATGGTCTCACTTATGTGTGGTGTATAAAGAAAATCATGGAGGGCATCGTGAGAAGGAAGGGAAGGGCGAATGGGGGTTAATCGGAGGGGCTGTTGAAGCAGGAGAGACTGTGGACTCTGAGCAACAAACTGAGGGTTTTGGAGGGGAGGGGGTGGGGGGGTGAGCCTGGTGGTGGGTATCGAGAGGGGCACGTATTGCATGGAGCACTGGGTGTGGTGCATGAACAATCAATCTTGTAACACTGAAAAATTAAAATAAACAAATTTGGGGAGAAAAAAAAAACATTATCCACAAAAAAATACAGTGTGATAGAAAACTTTACTTCATCATATTTCAGGTATTCTCTGACACTGAGCCCATATTGAGTAAATTGATTTATGCAAATTTGCTTTTCTATAGATTACCCTTGGAGGGTGCATTTCATAAGCAAATTCTGCCTTACTATTCTGTCCAGAGGTACTGTGGATACTGAGCTGATAAGGGAACAGGATCCTAAGGTGGACCTAAAGTCCCATGACTACCTATGAAACAAAGTAGTAGGTTAAAATGTGTATTACCAAGAACATTTAAGGATGACAGACACAGAGTGAAAAACGGATCTCAGAATTTCCTCTACAATAAAATTATTAATAAGGCCTCAGCTACCAGTGTCATTTATTTCATAAAACTAGGACCATTCATCACTACATGAGGCAAATGGGAATCTCCAAATTGTTTCTGATTCAAGGTTGGGAGTAACTTTGGAACATATGAAAACAAAAGGGAAATTGTTAGCTATCAGAAGAAGTAGAAAGTTCAACAAAGACTTATTTCAATGCAATAAAGCAGTTGATCTTCAGAAAAATTGAAACCCAGGATATCAAAGAGAGATTAAATTCTTCTTTCATGACCTGATTACAGAATCACAATTCCTGACTATTAGGCATTAAGCCTGTGAGCACAGGTACTTGTTGAAAAAGGGCCCCTTTATGGCTGCTTTGAAAAATACATTTAGAGCATCCTTTATATCTTTGTTCCTCAGACTATAGATGAAGGGATTCAGCATGGGTGTGACCACCGTATACATCACCGAGGCTATTGCACTTGAGTGTGAGTTCTGGGTAACAGCAGAGCTAAGGTACACTCCTAGGCTCGTACAATAAAATAAGGAGACAAGGGAAAGATGAGATGCACAGGTGGAAAATGCTTTGTACTTCCCTTGAGCTGAGGATATTCCACAGATGGAGGAAACTACCTTAGAGTAAGAGTAAAGGACCGCAGCCAGGGGAGCACCAGTCAGCAGCAGAGCTACAGAATACAACACCATGTTATTAAGAAAGGTATCAGAACATGCAAGTTGGATCATCTGACTGAGTTCACAGAAAAAGTGGGGGATTACCACCTCTGTACAGAAGGACAGCCGCAACACCATTGATGTTTGTAAGAAGGAATGCAAGAAACTTATGATCCAGGACACCAGAACCAACAGTCCACAGAGCTGGGGGTTCATGATCACCGTGTAGTGCAGGGGGTGACAGATGGCCACAAAGCGGTCATAAGCCATCACAGTCAGGAGGAAGTGGTCCAAACTTGCAAAAAGTATGAAAAAGTACATCTGTTTAATACAGCTGCCATAAGCATTGACTTTTCTCTGTGTTTGTATATTCACCGGCATCTTGGGGATGGTGGTGGAGGTGAAACAGATGTCTACAAAGGACAGGTTGGCGAGGAAGAAGTACATGGGGATGTGGAGGTGGGAGTCAGAGCTGACAGCTAAGATGATGAACAGATTCCCAAGTATGGTGACCAGGTATATGGACAGGAACAGCCCGAAGAGGAAGGGTTGCAATTCTGGTTCCTCTGAAAATCCCAGAAGAAATTCTGAAGTTTGTGTATCATTCTCCAGTTCCATGTCATTGATGTGACTACAAAAATAAGAGAGAAAGAGCATAACATGATCATGCATTACTAACCTGGAAGATACATTACTGTTTCCATTCTGCACTCAAGAAATTCATGTTTATATCTGTGTATAGAACAAGATAAAATCACTAAGAACTAGGAATAGAAGAAAACTATCTCAACACAAAACCATTTAGAAAAACCCACGGAAAGCATGATACTCAATGGGGATACCGTCAACATTTTTCCTTTATGATCAGGAACAAGGAAAGGATGCCCACTTTTTTGATGTCTACTCAACATAACACTGGAAGTTTTAGCCGGAGTCATTAAAGAAAGGAAAGGAAATTAAAGGCATCCAAGCTGGAAAGGAGAAATACATTTATGTATGGAGATGGTTTGATCTCATATGTAGAAAATCATAAAAATGCCACAGAATTAATAAATTATTTCAGCCAAGTACTGGATACAAAGCAAAGCCTTCAAAAAATCATTGAATTTCTACATACAGTGAACAATTTGAGAAGGGAATGAAATAATTCCATTTGTGTGACATCCAATAGGAAAAGACTGTCACCTCACACCAGTCAAAATGGTTTGTATAGAAAGATATGAAATAACAAATGTTAGTACAGAGGTGGAGAAGAGGGAATCTTCATGCACTGTTGGTAGAAATTCAACCAATTTAGCTATTGTGGAAACAGTATGGCGGTTCCTTAAAAAAAATTAAAAATAGAAATACCACATGATCGACTAATCCCACTACTGGGTATTTACCCAAAGAAGACAAAAACACTAATTCAAAAATGTATGTTCACCCCACGTTTTGCAGCATTACTTACAGTAACCAAGATGTGGAAGCACTCCAAGTGTCCTTTGATACATGAATGGATTCAGAAGTTTGATATATATGCAATGGAATATTATGCAGCCATAAAAAAGAATGAAGTTTGGCCTATTGCAACAACATGGGTGGATCTAGAGGGTATAATGATAAGTGAAATACCCCAGAGAAAGACAAATACTATATGATTTTACTCATATGTAATTTCAGAAATAAGACAAATGAATAACAACAACAACAACAACAAAAGACCAAACAAAAACAGACTATTCCATCTAAAGAACAGATTGGTGGTTTCCAGAAGGGAGGTGGATGGGGGAATGGGTGAAACAGGTGAAAGGGATGAAAAGTAGATTTATCACAATGAACACTGAGTAATGTATACAATGGTGGAATCACTACACTGTACACCTAAAACTAATATAACACTGCATGTATGGAAATTAAAAATAAATTTAAAAAAATACAAAAAATCACCTCAAAGTCCTTAAAATGACCAAAAATTTCGAAAATAAAAAAATGAAACAACTAAAATTTACAGGCAAAACCGTCACAATTAAGGCAAGAAATTGAGAAGACTTAAGTTATACATTAACTAATAAAATCTGAATCATATTTATGGTCCAGATATCCCTAAAAAATTCAATAAAGATACAACCTGTAAAAATCATTTGAAATGCTGGCAACTGTAGAAAATGGGCACATAGTATATGGACATATAATAATAAGGGGCAAATTCAAATGTGACCAAATATATGAATTTGCTCAAACAAACCAATTGCTTAGGAAAACAACAAGAAATCCCTCCATACCCATCAGCCTATCAAAAAACTTAAAAAGGTATCACAGCAATTGGGATTGGAACTTTTAAACAGGTAACAAAGTGGTGTTCTTTAATTTTCATTGCAGAAATGGGAGGTGCTATAACATTTGGGGAAATAATCTGAAAACAGCTCTAAGTATTAAAACTCTAGATATGCATTCTTTACCTCAGGGTTTCTCAATCTCAGCACTATTGTTACTCGGGCCCAGATCATTCTCTGTGCTGGGGCTTGTCCTTTTCAATGTAGGGTGTCTAGGGCACTCCTGACCTCTAGTGACACCTCCCCTATCTGACAGCCTAAAATGTCTCTGAACATGGTTCAATGTCACCAGGACAATATTGCTCCCAGTGGAGAAACAGCATTTTCACTCAATCTCAAATTTTTTAAGATTTTATTTATTTATTTGACAAAGAGGACAGAGATCACAAGTAGGCAGAGAGGCAGGCAGAGAGAGAGGGGGAAGCAGGCTCCCCATCGAGCAGGGAGCCCGATGTGGGGCTTGATTCCAGGACCCTGAGATCATGATCTGAGCCGAAGGCAAACCTTAACCCCGCTGAGCCACCCAGGCACCCTTCAATCTCAAAATATTTTTGTATGCTTGATAAAATAGCAATTTAATGAGAAAGAATATGAAAAGTCTTCAAAAGTATAAATGACCCAGCCATACCCTGAAACACTATGCAATCACTGAAATAATGAATTATCATTATGCGAGTTGATGGAGGCAAGTCAGTAAGGTACTATTGAGGGAGACAAGCTATTAAAAAAAAAAAAAAAAA
>JAPYYJ010003837.1:0-11086 GCA_028533885.1 Nasua narica
TTTTCTGAGGAAATTAAAATCCAAATATCTGTCTGACCAAGCCTGGGTGGAAAGTGAATCTTGATTCCATATTATACACATTAGGCCTGGAAGAGAGGAAATAAGTCCTTGGGTTAACAGGGACTGAGGCTTCTTTGCACCCTGCAGAGTAGTTCTGAGTAAAAAGCAAGAATGGTCAGAATCCAGTGAGAATTCAAAAATATAATATAGCTGAGATTCCGCTGTCCTCCTTCACTAAGTTATTTACCCGGGTTACTGATAATTAATTAATTGCTTGAATCCCCATCTCCCACCCCATTTATACATGTTGTTTCTTAGCAGTGGACAGGGAAGGAAGTCTGAGACCCAGGGAGTCATAAGTGGTCTTTACTTCGGATGGTGAATAAATGAGACTTTGGCTGTCATGCTATGCCTTTTATGACTGGAGGCAAAAGTTCGCACAGTGAACTCAAGAAATATGCCAGGGTCTCACACTGGGTTAGCTAGGAAAAACTGACCAGTAAGCATTGAGTACCTGCTTGTGCCAGGCATGGCGTAAGGCTTTGGGTATACATGGTCCTTGCCTTCACAGAACTCAGAGTCTGCTGAGGAAGGTAGATTTTTTAAAAAAAAGATTTATGTATTATTTTAGAGTGAGGGGGGAGGGGAAGGCCAAAGGGAGAAGGAGAGACTCTCAAGCGGATGCCCTGCACAGTGCAGAGCCCAATGAGGGGCTCAATCTCAAGACCCTGAGATTATGACCTGAGCCCAAACCAAGAGTCGGTCACTTACCTGACTGAGCCACCCAGGCACCCTGAGGAAGGTAGATTTATAAACAAACCAACACACCAACAGTTGCATAATTTGCAGTTTCTGATAAACGAATAACTACTGTGAGAGAATAACAGTGGGATATGATACAGATTGGGTAGCTGGGGTCAAGAAACTTCTCCCTGAAGAATTGACAGATAAAGCCCGGTACAGTGGCTTTAATGTGCCACTCGACTTAATGTCAAACTTTAATGTGCCTCAGAATCACTTGGAGTTTGTTTTTTAAAAAAAAACAACAACAGATTTCTGGGTACCCCCCACTGGAGTTTATGATTTAGTAGGTGTGAGGTGGGTCCAAGACTCATAAATTCCTGGGCGATGCTGAGATTACTGGTTTGGAGGCCACACTTTGAGAACCACAAGGCTGCAGGATTGGTAGGAACTACCCAGGTAAAGAGAGTGGGGTGGGGGTGGGATAGCCGTGCAGCAGAGGGGGCAGCATGTACAAACACCCCCGTCTGGAGAAGATCTGGGGGTTTCAGGTAATAGGTCCGTGTGTCTGCGAGGCAGTGAATTAGTAAACCGGTGGTGACGAGATGATGTCAGAAGTGAACCTGACCCTTATTCCCGTCCTGATACTCGCTCCACCGGAGACACTCTGGCAATAGCATGCCCAAGATGAATGGCCCCGCCGACCCTGAGAGATGTCTATTAGGACGTGGGGCTAATGCAGTAGGGCTGACCCTGAGGTACTGCGAAGATTCAGAGTGGTAAGGTATGCAGAGGGCTGAGCACAGACTACATGCTCAGTCTGTTCTAGATGTCTTTCCTCCTGCTTTCCCTGACTTGAAACGTGGCCCTGTCTATCGTTTAGCTAGAAGAGGACGTGTTCCTGAATGGGTGCTGAGGTGCTAACCTAGAGCTGTGAACAAAGGAGTTAATGTGGAAGTGATCCATGCTATCTCAACGGGGAGAAGGTTAAATAGTTGGGTATACATAAGAAATCTGGATACTGCTTCCAAAGAGCAGGTGAGTGTGTGTGTGTGTTCTCTCACATCTCCTGCAATTCGTTAATGTCACGGATTTTAAACCAAAGAAAGCATTGGCTGGGTTTGGGTGCCAAAGTTCGCAGTTGACATGACGCCAACTCAATTTAGACGGCATTTACTCGGTGCTAACTCTGTGCCAGGTGCTGTTCTAGGTATTGGGAGGACAGAAGTAGTTGCACAAGGCGAGGTCCCTGCTCTTGAGCTCCTGCTCTCACGGGGAGATGGGAGCGTAAGCAACACAGAGCAGTGGGATGGAAGCCACAACAAAGGTCTGTACAAAGGCCAACAGGAACTCAGGCAGAGCAGTTTTACCCGGGGAAGTCAGAGAAGGTCACAGACAAAAAGTGACATTGGAGCCAGGCCTAGAAAGGGAACATCTAGAGAATGAGCAGAACTGAGGGATAAATGAACAGACCTCCTTTAAGAACTTTATTGTTATTGTTTTCAGCTCTGACCTAAATCATCATTATGAGCTTCTAGAAGATACATGGCCACATGGTGTTGAATTTGATTTAAAATATTGCATAAACTGGTATATATAGAAACGCATATGGAAACAATCTGAAAATATTTCTCCTCAAATATAGTGCCATTTGCTTTTACGAATTTGCTATTTCTGGATGCAAAAGTGAAATACGGCTTGGTCTGCAATACGCAGAAGAAAGTCTATCGCCATCCCAAGTGAAAATAATTATGGTTGTTAATTCATTCATGTATTTAGTCAGTCAACAACTATTTAGTTAGAGAGTTCAATTTTGAAACACTGCAATAGGTCCTTTAGGGGCAACAAAGACATATAAGATACTGTCCTGCCCTCAGGATTCTTCAGGGCTTAGGAGTGAGAAAAACACCTGAATGTAAATAATTCTAACAAAATTGGTGGTAAGTAATATGAGTGAGCACAATCAAAGTGCTCCAAGTATCTTGAGGAAAACAAGCTATTTCCTGATTGGGATAATCATGGATTGGACATACAGAGACCAGGGTCGGGGAAGGGATTCCTGGCAGAGATAGGTTTGTGAACAAAATGGGGGGGAGATCCCCGAGAAATGGCACTTCGGCCTGTTCAGGGGTATGACTTGGGGAAAGAACTGGAATAGGTAGTTGTCAGCCTCATAGCCAAGTTTGAACTCGATTCCCCTGGCTGTGACTTCTTGGCATTTGAAATGCCAAGCATCTGTCACTTGGTTTCTTGTACGCTTGTTTTAGTTGACAACTCAGGCCTGACCTTCACCTTGGCATCATTTCGTCCAGCCCATAGGTTGTTTTAAAAAATCAGTCTGTGTACGCTGATGGAAGTATCATCACGGTGTGGCTCCAAATTGCCCTAAGGGCCAGGGAGTAGAAGTAGGTCTTGTTCTTCAGGAATTTATAATTCCGCGTCTGGAGGTGGAAAGAGAAGGGTTTTATATGTCCCTTCGGGAAACAGATGAAGGCTTGTCCTGCACACATGTGGACAGGTGTCAGGAACCCCACAGGGGATGGTGCAGTATCCACGAGCTAGTGACGGTCCAGAAGTGGTTACCATCTGTAGGCTGATGGGGACACCCTTGGGACAGGCAACACAGCAAACTTTGAAACTTGGAGGGAGCTCTGTGCTGCCATGGGGTCTCATAGCTACGGCCTATGTCCTCACCCTGTGTCGATGCCCCGCATTGGCTGATTCCAACGGACTGGAAGTCAGGGGGCAAGGGGCCCATTGCTGTATTGTGTACAGGTCCACCTCCCAGGGCACAGGGGCGGGGAAGAAAGATGTAGAACCCGTCTGGAGCAGCAGACAGAGAGATTCTGGCACAATCCTCTTGAGCTCTACTATTTCTATGATTCCAAAACAACCGGAACCACAGTAAGCCTTCATTTACTGCACTGTTGTTCTCACTTAAATTTATAAAAAAAGAAACACAGGGAATTGGTTGGCGGCTGGAGAGATGAATGGTGGATGGCGAAGGAGTCTTTGACTGAGACAGTTTATTAAATAGTGACTCGACCAGATTGCAAGATTGGTGGACATGGGACTAGGCTGGCTTTGATCACTGTCTAATCCGCGATGCCCAGAGCTGTGCCTGGAGCGTAGTATACCCCAGTAAATGTTTGTCTGAATGATGTGATAGATGAAACATCAAGAACACCAAGCAACATAAAAGATGCATCTGGAGTCTTAGGACAGGAGAATGCAAAGTTTGGGTCAGGGGCTAACATTCTTGGACCTAGGAGAAGCAGGGGATGAGTGTTTGTTTTTCTGCCTCTAGTACCTTTTAGGTCACACCTTATAACACCAGCCAGGGAACAAAGGCTATTTCATGGTCTTGGGAGATAAAGAATAGTTTGTTTGTTTTTTTTTAAATCTTCCCATCTTTTTCAGTCACTTAAAAGGACTACATTCTAACTCCTACAACCCAACTTCAATTAATTCATCTATTCATTCACCAAACATTTACTGAATGCTTATGTTGTGCCTGGGAATCCAAAAATAAGACAGATACGGACTGAGCCCTCAAGGAGCTTAGTCTGGGAGGAACTACAGACAGGCCATTAGGAAAGTATAATGCTAGTGCGGGCTGTGGGGAGTGGGGGCACTGGGGGAGAAATAGGGAGACACCCCACACATGCTTGAGCTCTCAGCCTATGCACGTTGAGTCCTGAAGCACTTTTCTACTTATTTACTTTATCTTTGGCATCCCTCCCCACCCCACCCCCCCAGCCCCCCATAAGTGAGAAAGTAGTAAGTATATGCTGCGTCATGCAAATTCGTGAGGTAATACCCTGACTTGGACACATTCACACAGGTGCCATAAGCCAATCTGTGAGCACAGGTGGAGGGTACAGCTCTTCCTCAACCTAGGGAAGAGGAGCAGGAGGTCCCGAGGGCACAAAGTGGGCATCTGGATTGGGAAAGAAGAGAGGACAGGCAAAGGAGGGAAGCAGGGGGCCATCAAACAAACCTGGATGACTTCAGGATTTAGGGGAGGGTCAGGACTATTTACCGTTAACTCTTTGCAAACAAGTGGGAAATAGGTGAGGAGGCTTGTTTGTTTACTTGTGCTTGCATGGTTGTTTTTTAGACGCTAGCAACTGTGATGTGAGGTCACAGTCTCAAAAGTACTGTTAGGGATCTCCATGATCCATATGAACACTGATGCACCTGCTTTACAAGGTGCGTGGCTGGCTTCCAAACATGGACAAGTCTCTTACGAAATTCCTTCATTCCCAGAGGTTTTGCTAATTGCGACATTTCTTGTTTTTGCCTTGAGTACTATGACTAGTGATAGGAGGAAAACATAAGTTGGGGGAGGAGGGGTGAAGTGGGGGGGCAGAAATAGAGCGTTGGTTTTAACATATCTATACTTTTAGATCTATATTTTTGAAAGCCTACTAAAGTTGTAAGAATTTGATTGAAATGCATTTAATTCTTAGATAAATTTGGGAAACAGAAGTATTTTTTTTTAAACTACTACCTCTCTTCATCTCATTTTTTCAAGGAGGAAAAAACTTCCAGCCCTGGAAAGTTTGGTTGGGTTAAGTGTGTGTGTGTGTGTGTGTGTCCCCGTGCGTGCACGCGTGCAGAGCTGACTTTCATTTTCTGTAAGAACTTTCCTTCGGTTAGGGAGTGACTCTCCATTTAAGGTGTCGAGGGTTTGATGTCTTTGCCTGGAAGAAGTTAAGCTGGAATCAAGCTCTGGTGGGAGGGCCGGTTATCTTACTTTCTACCTGTTGGCATCTCCTTTGTCCAGTCCTCTCGGTGTTCACCTCTGGAAACCCTTTGAGGCTGGATCCTTAACTCTCCTGCTCACACTTCCTTTCATATCTGTGCATTGATGATGGCTGGATTTTTAGCTCCAACCCAGATAGTTCCCACCACTGCAGACCTGTTTCATCTTACCGACTAGACATCTTTCCTGTGTGTTCCATGGGCACCTCAGACCCAACAGACTCAGACTGCTCACTGAGAGGGCTTGCTCTCACCCAGTGACACCCATCTGAATGGAAACTACTGCACCCAGGAGTTGCCTACTCATAGCCCACCCATTACCGAGCCCAATTCCATCCCCAAGTCTCCTTCCTGTTCTCTCGCTCTCCTCCATTCCTAAGGCCAATGCTCTTCTTCAGGCTCTCCTCAGCTCCTTCTAGATGGTTATTAATTATCTCTCTACCCCTCTTTGTCTTTTCAACCCATGGTTTCCTCTACTACCAGATGTATCTTTATAATGTACGATCTCCATGTGTATTCCTTGTGTCAAATCATTCCGGAATTTTCCATTTTCTAGCTCTTCATATCAGGGGACAACTCATTTAAATAGCTTCCTTCTTTCTGGTGGGTTTTCTTCCTATTATATGGCCATGGCTCCCAAGGTTCTTTGTTGGCATCTGCTTCCCTGCTTGACCTGCAACAGTTGGCAGGCCCACAGTGTGGGTGTCTGCCCTCTTCTCTCTTCTGATGACATGGCCTTCTTTGGTGACCTTATCCAGCCTATGGCTTCTACACACAGATGATTCCCAAAGTTATGACTCTCGGGCTGACCTTTCTGCTGAGCTCGAGACACATAGATCCATCTGCCTCATGGACAAGGTCACTCAGAAGTCTAATAGAGACTGGAACTGAACAAGGCCAAGGCAGGGTTGTTGCTTCCCCTCCCGTGCTTTTCCTGCTTCTCTCACACCCTTCCCTATCTCAATAAACGGCGCCTCCATCCACCCAAGTGCCCAGGCTGGAAACCTAGGGGCTATCCTGTGTCTTTTCTCCTCACTCCACACTCCTCATATGCACTTCATCACAAGCCCTGTCAACCAGACAGTCAAAATGAACGCATCTAGGTCTGCCCTGCTCTCTCCCTGGTCATTCCCATCTGTCACGTGACTCGCTCCAGCAGCCTCCTACTGTCCTACCAGCATCCATCCTTGATCCCCTAGGATGGATTCTTTACACAGTGGCCAGAGTGACTTTTCCAAAAGTCACACTGTGTTTCTTCTCTGTGTGTTAGTGGACCCCTGGAGTTGAAACCTGGGGTCAGTTGAAATTCTGGGGTCAGCTATAAAATTGAACAAATTTGCCCTATTCAAAATATCTCCATAGACAGATAAACAGGTACGTTGAGGGTGATGTAAGTATCAGAGAAGAGTGGGAGAGGTTCAGCTCTCAAAAACACTTAAAGGAATGTGTGGCAGCCACCTGACACGGGGGCCTCTCCTCAGATACGAAGGCAAGGCTCTCATCATTAATGCTTATGACTTCCTGCTAATAAATAATTATGAGATATTTTATTGATAACATGCAACTTCCTAGTTCACATTTACTCTCTGCAAATTTGTAATTCCAGGCCACAGGTTAATGCCCACCCACGTGATAACTTGCTTTTCCTTTCTCCTTTTGTCATGAGCCATACTGAAGGCAGGGATCCAGGCTGGAGGATGTCTGGACTTGAATTCTGCAGGAAGTGTGTTTCGTTTCCTCAGAGTCACTTTGATTGATTTTGTCTGAGATTGCATTATGAGTAGGAAAACCTGGGGTGGTTAGGATCCTGAAAGCACTCATGGAGCGAGGGAGGCCACAGGTGTCACCAAGTGGTGACAGAGTCCCCATAGCATTATCCTGTTCTCTCTCCCTCTCAGAGTCTTCCTCCACTGTCAGGAGGACAGTTAGGACTGTTTGTGTACCCCCTTGCTTCAGGAGGGGGATGGTGGAACAGGATAATGCCATGCCAACTAGATGGAAGAATTACAGAAGGAGTTTAACACATGTGCTGCCAGGGACATTGATGACCATGGAAGGTAAAACAGGGACTTAATTTCTCCAGAAATTACCAAACACTAGTAGCACCTGATTGTACCGGGCTTTCACACTGCGGCATCACGCAAGCACCAGCTTGTCAGCGGACATCACCATCTTCAGTCTTCAAAGAGTGATCAGTACTGTGCTTGAAGGACCCTAAATGGTCCACCGTGCTAGACTGGAAACTCTGCGTCTCGGGTTTCTTTTCTGCTGCTGCTGCTGCTTTTTTCCCCTTTTCTTCCCTTTCTTCTTTCTTTCCTTCCTTTTGTTTCAGTTCCCTTTCCTGCTCTTTCTGCCTCCTGTCCTTTCCCTCTCCTTCTCTTAACTTCTTTCCTTTTCTTCCTCCCCTCTTCCCTTGAACCCCTTCCTCATCTTCCTCTCTTTGAAAATCGTACCCCACTCTAAAATACCCTTCAAGGTACATGACAGGAAGTGTCCAGTGTGTTTAAGTGTTGGGCTTGATTACATCCAGGGTGGAATAGAACACTTTCAAACTTTAGGCCCAAAGACATTTAAGATCTAACGAATAGGTGCAAGCCCTCCGAACCCTGGCTAATAGTTTCGAGATGCCATCTGACTTTATGCTATATCTTGGGAACTGGAGACAACCTGCTGGCTGCCACAGACATGTGCAGTGTGCAGACAGCCTGCGAGGACTCCTGGAGCAGCTCTTCTGGAAAATCCCTGCAGTCACAGGAGAAAGTATGGCTTTTGTTTTCTTTTCTAGATAATCGGAAAGGGGATTCAGAGGATTTAGTGTCTTTGCTTTTCCTCATTGTCTTTCTGTTACTTTCTCTTTCTTGTTTTTCTTTTAACTTAATGGCTTTTCTTTCTGAAAATGTGTGTATTTTTTGCTTGGGTCAATTGACCCTGAGTTTTTAAGCCATCTTTTTACCTGCTGGGTTATTTTTGCCTCAGGCTTTCTTCAGGTTCTTCTGTTGCTCTACCACCACCGAATCTCTCTCAGGCTGAACTTGCTCTTTCACCTCCTGATGTCTTTGCTGTTTTGCTTTTCCTTGTCCATATGGGGCCAGAAGAGGCTAGGACTATGACATAATGGGGGATTTTGCTGCCAATTTAAATGACCTTAATTAGCCCTTCTACCTTTTGCCTCCCCTTTTGCCTCTCTTTTTCATCTGTGGAAGAAGGGAAAGTGTATTAACTTTACTATTGTGCATAACACGGTACCACAGATTTAGTGGCTTAAAACAGCACAGATTATCTCAGTTTCTGTGGGTGCGAAATCTGAGCCTGGCTTCACTGGGCCTTCCGTGTTAGCTGGGCTGTAGTCTCATCTCAGGGTCTGCCTAGGGAAGAGTTCTCTTTCAAGAGAAAGGAGGTTGCTGGCAAGACTTAGTTCCTTTTAGTCTGTGGGACTAAGGGCCTCAGTTTCTTACTGGCTCTTGGCCAGAGGCAACCTTAATTCCTTGCCACACAGGCCTCCTCATCGAGGCCCTTTGCTTTATCGAAGCCAGCAAGAGGGAGTCTCCTAGCAAGGCTGTGTAACATAATCATTGAAGTGACATCCTGTCACCATTTGCCCCATGTAGGAAGCAAGTCACTTGAGTCCCTTGAGGGGCCCCCCACACTCAAGAAGATGGTGTTCCATAAACGGATGAACACCAGGAGATGAGGATAATCCGTGACCATATTAGAGTCTGTGCACACAGAGAGGAATGATATTGAGGGAAAACTTTGAGCTCCTTAGAAAAAGACTATAAAGACTATATTCATATTGCTGTCATGCCATACTGTTGGCCTTTATAGATTATGGCTAACACCCAAATAATGTTTCCCTTTGTCTCTCTCCATGTCCTATGGACTAGTTTCATACTATTTGTTTTCCTTTTCTGTCATTAGAAATCTCATCAGCCTCTCTGGATGAGAAAGTCAGCAGGAAAAGATTGCTGTTGTTGATCTTGGTTTTAACCCGACTGACTCAGCCCTGTGGGCAGCTGAGAAAGGAAAAGTCTTTGCAGATGCTCTCTAGGTCTTTGTTAGAAATCCCTCCACCCAGATGGAGCCAGGTATGGGGCAGGTGTGATAATAATCACAAGTTAAGAAGCCAGGCTTATTTACAGCTGAGGCATTTAAGTAGGTACAATTTAATCTTAAAAAATGTCTGCAAGCTTCATAGTAGTATCTGCCCCGACCTTTGATTCCAGCTCTTCAAGCCGGTGGTGGTGGTGGGGAGGGGGGAGTGGGGAGGAGGAGCAGAAAGAGTGGCAGCACCTTTGGCTTGATCTATACTTGATTCACAGTCGGTAAATTATCTGCACTAATTAAGACTGAGGGATAATCCTACCATCCCCCCAATCCCCACAACACAAACATAATAGGGTATGGTTACATATGCATATAAATAGAAAAGTTCTTCACTTTGAGGGCGAATGACCTTTTATATGCTATACTGTATGTATTAATAATGACTATTGTCTCTGAATTTAGAGTCTCTTTAAAATAATAAGATATATGAATTTCAATTGAGAAATGAGGCAAATCTGATCCTCCACTGTTTTCTTAGGGGTAGAGGCGCAAGAAGAGAGTGGAGAAGGATGGGCACGATGAGGACAAAGCTGGGTGCCCCAAACCCGAGTCTCAAGCAGCACCAGATTGGTCAGTTCTAGCGAGACCCGACTTCCCTCGAGGGGCGGGAGAGGCCCTGCGGGGAGCAGAGTAGTTAGGGGTGCGCTAATCGGGCTCAGAGTCGGGGCGCCACACTTCGGGAGGGGCGCTAGGACCCAGGCACCCGCCGGCCTCGGGACGTGCCTGGGGAGTGAAGGCTCTAAGAGGCTCCGGCTCCGGGCCAGAGTCCCTCGGATCGACCAGACCCTTCCCGTGGGCGCGAGGCGCGGGGTACCGGGTGTCGCAGCCGCCTGCCCACCGCGGGCATGGAGCAGACGCATTGCCGGTCGAGCGCCCGCCAGGTGAGCCCCTCGCGCATGGTCAGCACGTCCCGCGGGCACGGCGCCCGGCCGCCGTCCGAGGCCGCCGCCTCCCCCACCCCACAACCCCGGGCGCCCGGACTCGGCGGCGAGCTGGCTGGGCGGGCTGGGCGCGCTGGGTGCGCAGGCAACAGGCCAGAACTGTCCCCCAGAGCCCCTCTCGGACACCGACGCGGTGAGGAGGGATGTTTCTTCACCCCCCACTCCCGGTACTCTCTGCGTGTCCTGGTGCCCCACTCCCTTCTTCCTTCCCAGGAGGGGAGCCCCTCGAGTGCCTGGTGTAACCGCCCGGCTTATAATTGCGGACGCTAACAGTCGCCCACCAGCAGCAGCCGGCCGCTCGTGCGTGGCCCTGCGCAGCGGCCGCGGCGCTCTCCCTGGCGTTACCCCGAGCTGGTGCCGCGACGGGCCGAGTCCTCCCGCTCCTGTTGCACCCCGAGCTTCCCACGCCTCTGCGCCGCCGCGGTGCCCCTGCTTTCCTGCCGTACCTGCCCCCCCTTCCCGGGAAGCAAACCGGCCCCAGCCGGGGGTGGGTGGTGGTAGTGGTGGTGGTGCGCAGGGGGAAGCGAGGGTGG
>JAPYYJ010003838.1:0-11085 GCA_028533885.1 Nasua narica
CTCAGTGTAACTGCTAATACCATCTCATATCTAAAATTAACCTAATTCCTTAAGCTCATAAAAAATTGGGTTAGTGTTTGCATTTTCTAGGCAGTCTTATAAATTAAAGTTTATTTATTTGAACTAGGTTTCAGGTAAGGATCATAAGCTGAAATTGTTGGTGTCTCTTAAGTCTCTTCTTAATATTAGTTTCCCTTCTATCTCATTCTTCCCTTCATGTTTTTTGTGTTTTTGAAGAACGTCTTCATTTGCCTTAGATAAGTTGTTATCCTCTGAATTCTGATGATGATCCTTGTGTTACTGTTCATTTCCTGTAAATTGATTGTTAAATCTGAGACTTGATCAGAGTCAGGCTTAGTATTTTTTTGCAAAAGTTCTTCATGGATGGTACTGTCAAGAGGCACACAATGCCCAGTGTCTCTGTTTTTATGATGTTAACAGCTATCGATGACCCATGCCTGGGTTCATTTAATTCATTAGGGTTGCCTTCTTAATATATCAGGACTACTTTTTTTTAATTTTATGTTTAAGTAATCTCTACCCTCACCATGGGACTCAAACTCATGGAGTGTGATCAAGAGTCTCACTCCATCGACTGAGCCAGCCAGGTACCCCTTAGGAATCCTTCTATGGAGAGAAGTGACTCTCCATCTGTATTTAGTTACCATTAGAGACAACTCACATTGGAACCCTTGTTTGTCTCTTGGTTTCCTAGCATCTTCCACTGCTGACCGGTGCTTTGTTTGTTTGTATGCTTCTTGGTTTTTATCATTATGAAGTCATCGATTGAAACATATTTGTTACATTCGATCTACTCCAATTATTTTCTTACTGGCTCTCAAACTGCCAACTAATACTGTCTTCTGGATCCTTTTGACATGACCCTGATAGTTTTGAGTGGTTTCTACCTCTCTGGCATGACAAAATCTTCCAGGTTCCTCTGATACAGTTTCTACCCTAGACCAGGAATTGGCCTTTTGTCCCAGGACCACCGCAGGTTCCTGTCAGTGGGAGACCACAGTCTGGATGCCAGAAGCCTTCATTGTTCTCAGGTTTTGCTGAGTCCTAGGGGAAGTAACAATGAACAGAAAGATGATCTTTCCTCATTAAGGTTTTGTTTTGTAGGGAGAGACAGAAAAAAACAAAAGTAAAATGTATATTTCTTAGATTATGATAAGTACCGTAGCGAAAAATAAAACAGAAGAGGGTACTAAGAAGTGCTTATTAGAAATGATGCTGTCAGTTTTAGATAAAGCAGTCAGGAAATGCCCTACTGAGAAGATGAGAGGATGATACTGGAGCACGAGTTTGAAGAAAGCGAGAGAGTAAGAAGTGCAGATGTCTGGCAGAGGTGTTTAGTGGGCAGTGGCAACAGTAAGTGCAAAGGTCCTGGGACGACCATCAATATCCAACAGTAAAAACAAATTCAAGGAAATTAATCTCTAGGGAGATTTTTGTCTGTTTGGTTCACAGGGATAATGATGCCTGGCATACATATTTATTTAATGAAATATTCTATTTAGAGCATTTTCAAAAAATAGGCGATAGATTTTTGTTTGTTTGTGCTGAGTAACTGCTCCCAGCTGTCACCTTTCTAACCTTGAGAAAAATGTTGTGAAATTCAGAACATTAAAATTTGCTAAGACATTAAGTTTGAGACATGAAGCCAGGGGTATTTCGAGCACTTATTTGCAATTTAATATAATGCTCTTTCATATTAGGTCTATAAGGGATTGCAGGGACTAAGAATGGAATGAGCCAGTTATATTAGGAGGCACAGCTTTCTTGCCCATCTTTTATCCTCATTGTCACTTGAGCATTATTTGCCTACATCTGCGCTTCAGGCAAAATTGCATAATAACACAGAAGAGGTACTCTATCCCTTGTGTCTAGAATGTGGCTACCTCTACAAATTGGGTGCCTTTGGCTATCAAAGTGTAGGTGCAGCCCAATGGGGCCAGCATTGCCACTGCGTGTGCTCAGCAGGGCGTGCGCCTGGGGAGAGTTGGTTATAAGAAAGCATCTCTGTGCATCCCCATGTGGTTGGCTACAGAGGAATTTGCTTGCTGCCTCTCCTGTGAGAGGGAAGATTGACACGGCTTCCCCTGTGGTGATTTAGGATGGATTTTTGAAACTCTGGGACATCCTGCCATCTGTACCCAGCTGGTTTTTGGTACATGGAATACTTACTGTAGTTTCTGTTGAAGTTCTGCCCCTTCCCTAGCCTCCCGAGAACAGTGTTGGATTGCCCCAGCCCTTGGCTCTCTCTCCCGCACATATTTGGTCCAGAACTCTCTGATTGTAATATCCCTGCCTGCCTTGGTAGGGGGCAGTCATGCACAGTATTCGAGAATACACAGGAGGCTCCATGACCTGACTGGACACAGCTACCTGTGTGGCCTAGAGCTTTCCACCCGGTTCCTCTTCAGTGAGATGAAGGGAGAGCCTGCCTCGCCCACCTCAGCGTGTCGTCAGAAGGTTCTCGTGAAATGACGACAGCGGATAAGGGCCACTTAAGTAGAAAAGAGGATCATCGTGAATATCTTCAGTGCTCAAGCCACGTCCTTAAACCATTCATTCACCATCCAGTAATGATCGAGTCCCTACTGTGTGCCAGCTACTATTCTCAGGCCTGAGGATAGAGCCCCGAGCAGGCAGATTGAAGTTTCTATTGTTGAGGAGAGTCATTCCCACGGGACACAGAATCATTTCCACAAGTGCTGGGTGTTCCAAAGGGGGAAAAAAGTGGAGTTAGATAAAGAGCGGCCAGGTAAGTAGGTCAGGGAAGGCTTCTTTGAGGAAAAGTTAGAGCGTAGTGTGGTGGTAAGGGAGTCACACATGGGAATTCTCTAGAAGGAAGAGTGTTTCGGGAAGAAAGAATAACAAATGCAGAAGCCCTGAGGTATAGGGTTCCTAGGTAAAATACAGGGTACCCAATGACATTTGAATTTCCAATAGACGATTTCTTTAAATTATAAGTACGTGACAAATACTGCATGGGACATATTTATACTAAAAAAAAAAATCACTATCTGAAATTCTAGTTTAACTTGCTGTCCTTTTTCAATCCTTCTCCCCCCGCTGCACACGCATGCGTGCACACACACACACACACACACACATCAGGCCTCCCTTGTGAGGTAAGAATGTTCTGTTTGGACTTGGAAGGAGGGTCTTGTATGGAGGGCAGGGTGAGTGAGGCAGCCAGAGTTTAGGTCCCATTCTGTAGGATCTTGGTACAAAGTCCGAGCTTTATTCTTAGTGCAAAGAGAAAGCCTCTGAAGGGTTTGAGTTAGCGTAGGCTGTGATCCAGTTTCGGCTTGAAAACAATCACGCTTGCTGCACAGAACAGATGTTGGGGGCAGGAGTTGCCAGCAGGGAGTTCTTACTCCTTTCATGCCCCTTACAGCACAGCCACACAGTAGGAGCAGAGCTAACTTGTTTTGAAGGATTTTCTGTAGAAGCTTCAGGCAATTATGCTCAAACACTGAACAGTGGACCGTGCTGGCGGGACCAAGGGACACAGAGGTCTGGGTTCTGTGCGCGTCACGTGGTGGTTAAGTGCAGGTGCTCAGGGACAGGACAGATGGCACGTCCGTCCTCAGCCGTGGGTCCTCCCTGTGCTGTGTCCTCATCTGGCATGATAAGTGACCTTTCCCAAGGGATTATTTGAAGACCAAGTGAGGTTACGTGTGTCCAGTGCTCATCCTACTGCTCGGCTCCTCGTACCATGTAGCTTTTATTTTCATCCTTAGTCTCCCTCGCCCTGCCCACCATACGCATCCTTTGCCTAAAAACAGTTTGGCCCAAATATTAATCAGCTCCGGTGTTTGGTGCAGAGGACCAGTCTAGAGAGCTGAACCACATAGTGGCATGTAGACATCTTTTACCATTTGCGTTAGCTTTTTGTGACGTAACAAAGGGGAGTGGGTGGGGGATGGAGCGGGGTAGAGAAGGCTTTTTTTTTTTTAAGCATATACCTTTATTTGATATGTCATCAGCATGAGGAAAACACGTATGTAGGTATGTGTATCTATATTCATATGACTAATCAGTGTATTAATGAATAGATACATAGTCAACTGTATCTTTCTGATAGATAACCAACTAGTCTTGGATAGGATGATGGAAGATTATCTTTTTCAGATCTTATAGTTCAATAGGGTTATTAAGAGGTTAGATGAGGGGCTCCTGGGTGGCTCAGTGGGTTAAGCCGCTGCCTTTAGCTCAGGTCATGATCTTAGAGTCCTGGGATCGAGCCCCGCATCAGGTTCCCTGCTCAGTAGGGACTCCACTTCTCACTTTGCCACACCCCCTGCTGGTGCTCTCTCTTTCTCTCAAATAAATTAAATCTTTGGGGGAAAAAAGAGGGAAAAGGACAGTTGAGTTGAACGCCTTCATTTGGTAAATGAGAAAACTTGAAAGCTAAATGGTTTAAGTTTATATGCCTAGTTGTTGGTAGAGCTGGGCACAGAGTCCATTTTGGCCGATTCCAGATTTAGTGCTCTTTCCCTACTCAGCAGCTGTCTGTCCTCCACTAAAGTTGGCCTTTAAGGGAGGCTGTGACGTGTTCCGGTCAGGGGAGTGATAGCCCCAGTTGTCACCTAGCCCTGCAGCTCACTGGCGAGCTTACCTTGGCAAGTTCCCATCCGCTTGGAGCTTTGCCCCTGGTGATGGTACCCATGTCACCTGGCTCTTGAGGGGATTAAACGATGTAGTGCATGCAAGCTCATTTGTTTTTTCCCCAGAGATCCTGACTTCCTGTAAACCTTCAGTAAGTGACTATGTGCTTTTGTAAGGTAACTCCTTTAAAAATTATTCTATTAATAAACATTCATTGTAAAAATGTGCAGATTAGCATAAAGAAGAAAATGAAAAGCACCCATTACACCATCATCCGGAGATAAGCTCACCTTACAGATTTTTCTCATTGAGTTTTGATTGCATTTACTATCTGAAAAATACAGCGTGAAGTGCTATATGTCAGTGATCTGTTAGCGCCAAACATTTCACATTAATCGGAGACAAGAGGCCACGACAGTTCCTGGCCATTATTCTTTCCAAAGAGTAGAATGTTACTATAAAGTTATACCAGTTGCACATAAATGCGGGCATATGTATGTTAAATCTCCTTCTAGTTTTTTCTGTAATTTTATTACTTCTTTGCCCTCTTTAAATTCTAACTTGAGCTGTATATGTTTCTACCATTGGTTTCTTTTTTTCTTAAATATAACAAATTGTCCATTGTACAGACCTTGCATTGGAAGTGTGACCTACATGAGTTGTTTAGGGACTTTGTTTTGACTCACATTGCTCATGATTAAGCTGCAAAACCTTCTCAGATCAGAGAAGGTTAAGTCATTGGGAGGTGGCATGTCAAAAATCAAATTGGTTAATTTTATATCTCCTTATTCCAGAAAGGTGACTTATAGGTCTACCTGCATGGAATATGTGGTAATGTTTCAAGATTCTAGCCTGGCTGGTCTTTTTCTGTTTTTCCTCCCTCTTGAGTTTGTGGCCTGGGAATAGTGGGTTAAAAAGATGGGTTCTGGGAAAGGAGTTCTGCCTTCAAATGGAAGATTGTTTGAATCATGGTTTGGCTCCTCTATTGATTATCGTGTGCGTGTTGTCATGAACTCAGGTGGTTTTCAGTGTGTAGACGTACTGCGGTGATTTGTGGACTATTTGAAGGCAATCCAGTCCCTTCCCTAGCAGAGGTCTTGAGGCAGGGCTCCCCAACTCCCAGGAGCTGGGCAGGGGTGGGAGTGGACAGTGGGACGGTTCAGAGCCACATCCATGGTGCCTGCACCCGGAGCAAATACAAAATCCTGTCCCAGGGAGAGCACCAAGGGTCACAGTTGGAAAAGTGTGGCCAAAGGTGTGGGCATAAGAAAGCAACAGGCTGATGTAGGCCATGAGGGTTCCAAGAAGTAGAGAAGAGATGGGAAGAATAATTTGAACTGGAAGATCTTCCAGAGCAGGAAGGCAGTGGGTTCATTTTGTAGGGTTCAGCTTTCTTGGGAGGATGCTGTGCTGGGATGTGGGGGGGTGGTGGGGGGTTGGACTCATTAAATGGCCCTGGGTAAATCAGGCAGAAAACAAAATTAGGGATTAGGAGGTTGAATTACCAACCTTAAGCAAGACTTTCCCTGAGTGTTATTAATGACACTCTTATTTAGGAAAATGTTGCTCATTTGAGGGCTGTTTGTTTCAGTACTTGGAGTTATTGCCAGTACTGGCTTTCTTCCAATCTTGGTAATCCTCTGAGGTTCCCCACCCCCTTCCCATGGGGAAATTAGTTTATGTATAATTTAATTATTTCATTAGCCAGTCATCCTGTCACTATGTACAAAACAGCAACCTTAAAAACCTACCATCTTCATTCAGTGTCAGAGATGTTCATAATAGGTTTTTCCTCCAAGTGAATATATAGCAGGAAGCCTTCTTGCTAAAAGCTAAAATGCACTAACTCCGTTTTCTGTACTTTCAGTGATGCCCTTGAAGCTTTGCAAAGTATTATCCAGTGATTTAGAGTAACAAGAACTGAGATAAATGATCACTTTCAAAGAGGAATTAAAGCCTTGAGTATTCTGTAGGGAAGTCCTATTTTAGAAGATCCCCTCAGACGATATTTTCATCTGAGTGAATTTTGGGAGGTTCTTTTGAGGGCAGAAGAGCAAGAAGGGAATGTACTTTTCTTTGTCAATATCTCATCTCGCTCATGTCTCTCCGTTTGATGGACTTTCTTTATGCACGGTCTTGTTTCATCTTTCCCGGTTTGGCTATTTGTAGGGAAATTTTTTATCCTGACGTGTGGGTGTGAACATGTCGTTCCTTAATTTAGTGTGAGGCTGACTTCAGATCTATACCCTGCTCCCTCCTTGTCCTTTTTGTGCGGGGTTGAAGGTCTCCCAGTGTTTCCAGTCCATGGGAAGCTTTCATGTTATAAATATGCCTTACGGCAATGTTTTATTTAGTCCATTTGCAAGAATTTAATTGGAAGTAAATAATTCACGCCGGCCTAAGATTCCAAGGTACAGATGTTTGCCGTGCTGCTGGGACCAGCTGAGGCTTCATCTACTTGTAGGCTGCTTTTCCACTGGTTTTCCCTCATTTCTCACGTGTGTGAAGCCCCAGATATTGCTTCTCACTGTGATACTGCTGCAAGGGCTCTGTAATTAGGCACGGGCATCAAAGGCAAGTCCATATTATCGTTTTTTATGAGTAGAAACCATTTCGACTTTCCTCCTGGGGAGTCCTTTTGAGTCTCTGAAGTCATTCACAAATATGGTAAAGTCTAATTTTACTCCACCAGGAAAAAAAAAAGAGAGAGAGAGAATATTGCTCTTCTATCTGGGGATTCCGCCTTCCCGCAAGCTTTGTTGCCCTCCACTTACTGCTTTCCTATCATTTGCACTGGCAGATGGCTTTATGCAAATCATGCAGTTATTTTGGTCATAGTCAAAATCACCTGGCATTAAGGGCAATTTCTGGAAGAGGGAAACTGCTGTGTGTGTTTGAAAACGCACCCGGAGCTGGAGGGCAAACCATCTCGATGGAACTCGCGTTCCTGGCAGAGGAGGTCGCGGCCCTCCCAGGCTGTCCCCCTCCCACGTGCTCCGTGTATTTCCGTAGGCCCGGCTAGCTGGAGAAAGATTGCAGAAAAAGATATTTTCGGTGACCGTTCATCAGCCACCTTTAATGATCTCATCACGTTTGTATACACAGGCGATTTGCCAGCGTGGCGTCGTATGGCCAGTTTTAACAAAGAGGCCGGCAAAATTCGTCACTGCAATTTTCTTCTTTCTTTCATGAGGAACTGTGATTTCTTTTTCTTTTCTTTTTTTTTTTTTTTTTGCCTGATTTTGTTCGGTAACCTTTTTGAAGGAATTCCTGTAAAATTGGGCGTTTTTGCTCTTCCCCTCTACCCTCTACACTTCTGTGCATTGACAGAACAATCCATCTTCTAGAGCTCTCGCAAGATTGCTGAGGGGCTCCCCCCACTTTTGTCCTTTTATCTCTTTTTCTAATAGTTTTTACCATCTTCTTCCTTGAAGTGAGATAGTGTGAAGTGAACAGCCAGAAAATGAGGGGAAGCCTTGATCAATTAGCCTTAAACGATCGGCTGCTTTCCTAATTCTGAGATGAATGATGGAGCTCTGTAGCTCAAACACCATGCGGTTTCCTCTCCAGACATGCTCCAGCAGGTAACGGATCATGCCTGTCCTCCCCTGCACATTCCCCTATGATCTCCGTCTTTTACCGCCCCCCCCCCCCTCCGTCTGGTGTAGACGCATGAGGCTTACCCGATGAAGGAGTCAGGCACTGTGAAGTACTTTGAAGGACAGATAGAAAGTGTAATCGTGGGCTACTTGAGACCTTTGCTTTGGTTGTTCCATGTGAGAGGTCCCCTGGGTCTGTGCTGCTCACTTACAGTGGGAACGTCTAATAGCAGGAACAACCCCCTTAAATGCGGTGCTATCGTGTGCCGGGAATGGTGCCGGGTGCTTGGTGTAGACATTATGTGGTTTACAGATGAACCAGCAGACTTGGTGTCTCTCGTGTATTTTTCAGGTTGAAAATTGGTGTCCTCATTTACCTTGGAGAGTCAAAAATCCCTATGAAGAAGCTGATCATAATTCATTGGTGAGTGACTTTTGGAAACTAGGCTTGTGATTTGGTCCTGATGCCAAGGGATACCTGTGGAGTCAGCTAGACAGGCCTGCTGTAACCTGAAATCCCAGTAAACGGAAGAACTTCTCTCTGCAGGCCTGTGGAAATTTGGGGGCTCGAATCAGTTAACTGGTAGTATCCGTTTCTTGAGCCATGCCCTGGGAGGTTCCTGAGTGATGGGCTCCTGAGGGGAATGAGACCTGGTGCCAGATGTGGAGGCACTCAGCGCTCTCACGAGGGTGGTGGGTGAAAATCACGACCACACCCGCTCGGAAGCTGAACCATAGGCCGTTGGAAATGAATGAGAAAGTGGTGATCTCAGCACGCAGGGGTTAGGAGAGGTTGCAAAGAGATGATGAGCCTGGAGCTGAAGTTGAAATGATGAGTGAGTTCACAGCAGATGAAGGAGAGAAGAAAGGTGTGTCTGATGTGCAGGGGGGAAGGCACCTAAACCAGAGCTTGGTGTTTTCAGGGAGTAGAGCACAGTTCAGTGGGCAAGGCCACAGGGTATTGGCTGAGCTTTGGTGGAAGTTGAGATGGGAAAGATCAGTAGGGACCATGAAAGGTTGTCTGTGCCACACTAAAGTCTCCTGTCTTTATTCTGTAGACCAAGGGTCAGGCAGGCCTTCTCTGTGAAAGGCCAGAGAGTGAATATTTTCATCTTTCCAAGCCAGGCTATAAGGTCTCTGTTGGAACTGCTCAGTTCTGACCTTGAGCGCAAAGGGCCGCCATAGACAGGATGTAAATGAGCAGGTGTGGCCATGTTTTCGGGGAATCTTCTATACCAGAACAGGCACTGGAGGACCTGACTCCCCCAGCCACAGTGTGCTGACCCGTGCTGTAGGCCGTGGGAATCTTGGGAGAAGGTTGGGTCAAGGAGGGATCAGGTGAGTGTTGAGAACAAAGCGTGTGACTGCTGGGGGATGGAGTTAGCATGTCCTTGATGTTATGAGAAATAAGTAGGAGTGCTACTATTTTCCTGTTACTCTGATCACTGGTTGTATCCAGCTACATTAGAAAAGTGTTCTTCCTGGCTTTTAAATTATTCTGGCCTGGGTTTTAAATTCTGTTGAGCTATAGCAGAAAAATGGTATTGCTGGCTTTTAAATTCCTTAGAAAATAATGAGCTTTTGTTTGTTTGAGATTGGGACAAAACTGGAAGATGAGCATTTATTTCTCTGTTTAACTCTGTGGGCAGATGAAGGCTTTTTGGCAACCTACACAATGCCAAGCAGCCTGTTAAGAACTGACTTTACTTTTCGAGGAGTCTGCTGCCTTGCAGTAGATCCAAGTGGCAATAAATTCGGGTGCAGAGAATTTCAAGGTACATCAAGCATACTCTTGTAAAAAAAAGAAATGCATTTTAATGTAACTCAGGGCTTGGTGATGACTGTGCTGGGCCTTTCTCAATTTCTCATTTTTTAATGATGTCCCATACAACAGAAGAGCAGTCAGGGGCCTTTAATTTGTAATCCTGGGGCCTTGATATAAAGCTATGCAGCAGTCAAGCCTCACTTCTGAAGCCCTGTATTTAATTGACTAGCTCTTTCAAGTTTTCAGATGTCACATCATGACAACTATTCTGCCTTCTGACTTTTTATCTTCTGTTCATTTTTATTAAATTTCTGTTTCTAGGCGGAAATTCGTACGGATTTTAATATTCTCTACGGCATGATGAAAAAGCATGAAGAATTCCGGTGGATGAGACTCCGGATTCGGCGAATGGCTGATGCGTGGATCCAAGCTATCAAGTCCCTGGCAGAAAAGCAGAATCTTGAAAAGAGAAAGCGGAAGAAAGTGAGTTTCTAAGGAATTCAATTCGGTTAGATGCCAGTTTTCTTTTAAAATTCGATTTTGCTTGGAAACAAGACTAAGAGAAATGTCATGTCTCAGATGATACCCCCTCAGGGTGAATCTGCTCAGTCTCTTGTACAGCCTTTTTTGGGCTTTCCTTTCCCCAGTGACAGTAATCCTGCTTAGCGGGGACCAGCACACATGCTTCTCAGACGAAGCCAAGCACGGTATCTGCCTGTGAGAGTTTCCTTTGAACCATCCTGACTCTCTGTCCCTCTGGCATCAGGGAACCTCACCCTCTTGGCTTTACCCACAGACAGCCTTGGAGAACTTGTTGTTACATCATCGTGACAATCTCCTGGTCGTGCTGTTTGTCACTTCTGGGCTTCAGGCAACTGCTGAGTTCCATTGCTGCCATACTGAGTTGGTGCTTCTCCTTATGTTCTTGAGGGAGAGATACTATCAGTTAAACCGGAGCCGATCTGTTTGAACTTCAAGAGGATTTGCTTAGAAAACCTCTGGGAATAACCCTGAGCATGAAAGATTTTATACCCTGTAAGTTAGAGGTTAAACGGCCTTGGCCTTAGAGTAACCGTGTGGATGACGAACAACAGAGCA
>JAPYYJ010003839.1:0-11084 GCA_028533885.1 Nasua narica
GGCAGAGATAGATACAGAAATAATATAGATGAAGTGAAGAAAAGCATTAACAAGGGAGTATCTTTGGAAGGATAGAGTTTGGGATATGAGGACAGAACTGGAGTTCAGAAACCTATTGCAGAATTTAAAAGAAGTTTAGTGACGAATTTTGTTGTAAAAATTGACAGCCCCATGCGTTTATTTACATTTAGAAATAGTAATTTGGGATAAAAGAGAGGAAATCAAATATGCCTCAAAGTAAATGACTTGGTTTAGTGAATAAGATGCAAAAAGGACCAAGTTAGCTTTTTTGGTGATGAACTATCACTTAATCATTTACAGAGGCACTTTCACATTTCCCAAAGTTAAACACTAAACATGAAAGTTCTCTCTTCTGGTTTGAATAAATTTTTCTGTAAGTCAGTTTTGAAGAACAGTTGGTTCCATGGATGGAAATGGATGTGCTTAACAGAATAAACAAATATGTTTCCTTTGTCAAAGACGTTTGAGGATCATTAGACCTGTTTCACACAGTCTTCTGTGAGCTTTCGAATATATAGTACTCTACATTCGGAATCACCAAACTGGGAATATTCCTTGGGTGTTTAACAACAGACTCTACCGTCATCTCACCTACCCCCAGCATTATAGGTCTTATATTAAGCTACAGACTTTAGAAAATACTGTATTGTTGAGTTTTGTTTTTGTTTTTTCAATTGTGTTATATGATGATAAAAAAATAGACAAAGGTTTATGATAAAAAGAATCTTATTCCCAACCCTGGACTGAGAGGTGGACTCTTAATTGTTTTGCTTTTTAATTATTATGGTGGCTTTTTCTGTAACTCTAAATAATATATCTTATTAGCTTAATTTATCAATTTTAAATAGTACCTATTGACTCTCCAATATGAAGATACATTATCAGCTCACAATGCTTGATTGCTATTCTCCCCCTCTACTAATAACAATGTATATTTATATTACTGTTTTACATTGTCTATTGATTGCCATTACAATCTAATAATTTTATATCCTAATTTTATTCTATCAGCTTTTGATACTATCTTATCATTTTCTTTCTGCTTTCTGAGACTCATCATGTGACAGCTCTATTTTTTTTTTAATGTTAGTATGATCAAAATTCTTAATATTTGTCTCCTGAAGCCACATTCAAGTCTTTGTGGCTTTGTGCATAGTTTAAATCTAAAAGCTGAAGACCAATTCACAGCATTTATATTATAATGATTAAATAAATACTGTCCAGTGTTGGACCAAAAATGAATTTCCTTTTCTGTGAATCCAGTGTTAAAACTTTGGGCCACTTAAAGGAGAATGCTTCTAGATACATATTCAAATTAATTCCTTTTCTTGCACTCTGTTATATGCCTAAAATCTATCAATATTTTAAGTTGCTTCATATTTGGTCCATTATATTCTTGCGTAATGATTTTTTTTTCTTTTTCTTTTTGAGTTTCTAATCTCTTTTTTCACAGGACTTTCTGGGTTGAAATCTTTTATACTCCTGTATCAATCTGGACTAGTCCTTTGCTCACAATTTGTTCCCAGCTTTAATCCCAAAACTTCCCTGCACTACTCCACTAGACTAGATTTACCTTTTCCCAGATTTCATGTTTTATTTACTCTTCTTGTCTTACTCTTCTTGTTTATTTACTTTAAAGTTAAAATAAATTTACTTTGTTTACTCTTCTTGAGTATATCCCAAAGTAACCTTTCAAAATACAGTGTGTGGAACATACATTTTCTGAATACTTTTGTGTTTAACAATACCTTGATTTCTCACCATACTTTATTGATATTTTGGCCATGTTTCATACACTAGGTAAAATTTATTTTCCCCCCAAATAAAGGCATTGCCTTTGTTTTCTAGCACCTAATATTACTATTTAGAAGCTGATACCAGTGTCATTCTCATTCCTTTATATGCCACTTTCTTCCTTCTCTTTGGAAACATTGATATCTGTGTTTTGAAATTTGCAAGGATGCAATTAGTTTTTTATCCCCATTATTTTGATTATCTATGTGTAGGATATCGAGTGGTCTTATTAGTCTGATAACTAATGTCTTTCTTGAACCACAAAGAAATACTCTAACCTTTTTTAATGATTTTCCTTCTATGTTCAATATTCTTTCAAGGAATCCTACTGGTAGCATTTTGGATCTCTTGGTTTAAGATTCATTATCTCTTCCCTTTCATCTTATTTTTTGTCTACCTACTTTTATTGCTATTATTATATATTCTGAGAGATTTCGTCATGTTTATATTTCTTACCCACTACTGATATTTTTAAGTGTTTACAATTGTATCTTTAAGCCCTAGGAATAATATCTTGTACTCTGCTGGTTTTTTTCTCCATCACATCAAGTCCTCACTTTACGGAGAAAGTGTATCTCCTCAAATCCCTCGGGATATATTAATTAGAGGGCTCTTAAATTCTTTTATGTTCTTGAATTATCTCTTTTTTTCAGGATAAATATTTCTGTCTTTGACTTTTTGAGTCATTTTCTATGCTACTAAATCTCATAAACATAGTGATTTGTGGCACTGTATTCACATTTAATTTTCTGGGTTTTGTTTGCTGTTAGGTGGTTGAAGCTATTTTCTAGCTACATGGATCCTCTAAGATGCAGTTTCTTTTTCTTTCCAAAGATGCATTTTCAAAAGGAACAATTAATTGTTCAGGAAAATAGAAGGTTAGTCAGTTAGAAATCCTGAAAGAAAAATCCATAGGATTCTTTCTGGTTTTCCAGTTTTAGGACTCACTCTTTTGAAAGAGTATTGCTATGGCCAACGTACTTGGAAGCATTCTGTGGGCTTGTAGCTCTGTTAACTGATCTAGAGAAGCTGTTTTAAATAAGAGATAAAAGTAGTTGAGAACATGGATGAAATGGAGTGCCTGGGTGGCTCATTCCGTTAAGTGTTTGACTCTTGGTTTTGGCTCACGTCATGATCTCCTGGTTGGTCCTCAGATGGAGCCCCATGTCAGGATCCCTCCTCAGTTCAGAGTCAGCTTGGGATTCTTTCTTCTTTCTCCTCTGCTGCTTCCCAACTGCTCTCCCCCTGCTGCACCTACACTTGCCTGTGTGTATGTTCTAAAATAAATAAATAAAATCTTTAAAAAAAAGGAAAACATTGACGAAGAACAACATGAAATTACTAATTTTATAAAACATGAGCAGCTACAATGGTGCAGGGGAGCAAGTGGAGTTAACTCTCTGGTTATGGAAAATATTACAATGGAACAAGTAAGGATAATAGAGTGGCTCTCTTTTGCATCCATAGTTATCTTACAAATAGTGCGATATTGCCTTCACACTTTGAGGTTATAATTATTGCTTTAATATTTTATATCCCCTTTTTGTAAACTATCAATATCTTGATCCCACTGCATTGTATTCATTCTTCAATCATTAGGGTTTATCACACTTCAGGGCAGGTGGCAAATACTCAGTGTTTGTTGACTGAATGACTTTCTGAATTAGCAGAGGAATGAATGAAGACTTTTTTTTTTTAAAGATTTTATTTATTTATTTGACAGAGACAGGAGAGAAGGAATACAAGCAGGGGGAGTGGGAGAGGGAAAGCAGGCTTCCCACTAAGCAGGGAGCCCAGTGTGGGGCTCAATCCCAAGATCCTGGGATCATGAACTGAGCGGCAGGCAGAAGCTTAATGACTGAGCCACCCAGGTGCCCCAGGAATGAAGACTCTTGGGTTTCCCACTTTGTCAGGGAATTTCACTTGTCAGTTTCCTCATCAGAATATAAGGATAGTATGTACCCATTTTTATTTTTTTCAGAGGTTTCATAAAACTCAAATACTATAAGAAACACCAGGCATCATAAAAAGCTATGCTATATATATATACATGACTATTATTATTATTATCCTCATCATAATCTCATCATCACCATTGTCATTGTCACTTTTATCATTTTAAAATCAAGCAGGGACCCATTTCTATTTATTCATATCTACCTATTTGATAATACTTTCCAGGTTTACCTGATTGATGCAAGTGTATTTGAGAGAGAAAGCACGTGCATATAAACAAGAGGAGGGATGGGCAGAGGCAGAGGGAGAAGCAGGCTCCCAGTTGAGCCCAATGTGGGGCTCAATCCCAGAACTCTGGGATCAAGACCTGAGTCGAAGGCAGATACTTAACCAACTGAGCCACCCAGGTGCCCTTATGTTTTGAACTTTTAATCACTTAGGCAGAAGATGCTTGTTATGATTTCTGAAAAAAATATAGACTTAGTGGAATAAAATAATGGTTTTGTGTCTTCACAGAAACTCTACATGGCTTTAATACAAAGCTACATTCAGAAGATTTTACAAATAGTGATGTGATTAACACAAAAATAAAATTTGTATGTTTTTTTACTTTTCAAACTATTTTCACACAAATTTATACATTTAATTGTTGTTATTGCTCTATAATATAGTCAAGATATGTGCGATTTCAATGTAAGTGATGGAGAAATTAAAGACGTTAAAGGTTAAGTGATTTTGTTCAAGGTTAAAGGTAATCAGTAACAGTAATAATAACAGTTATTATTGCAAATATGCAATACTCTAGTATTTATTTTTTATATATTTTTATATTTTTTATGTATTTTATATTTTGATATCATTTATATATCAACGTGGATTCAAACTCTTAAGTTGACCAGTACATTTGTTATTATCATTTACGGTGATAAAATTTCATCTTTTTTTTTTAATAATAATAGAGGGCAGAATATAGAGAAAATCAAATGTACTTGGCATCTTTCATCTCATCCACCAGCTGTTCTTAGTTTTAATTTATGAAATGGTGTTAACTGGACCCCCAAATAATGAGGCTTTAATGACAGAATGGAATCGCTAATTCTTTTTCCTCAGCCAATTTTTCGTTGGCAAATGAACTAATTATTGAAGAGAACTTAGTTATATTTTTCCCAGTTCACTTTTAGACAATAATCAAAGAAGCAGGAAGAAACGTGATAGTATCTGGGGACAGTTACTGCAACTATTTTGCTTGCAGCTTAAAAGACATTAAAAAAAAGAAAAAGGCAAAGTGGTGGGAAATGGGTGTTACTTTCTACATACAGAGCATTGCCTGACTCATATGGCCAAAGAGCAAAGTCATTTATGGGGAATCATTGTCTCCAGCAAGATCATTAAAGAAAATAAATGCTTCCAGACCAGATGGAAATGTTAGAGAGTCGGACCTAAATTAGGGAAACCATTGGCCACATGTGAATCCCAAGCTATATACTTAAGCCTGATCTGATTAACTGCTTTGAAAATTGTCTTTACAGTGAAATTTAGAGCACACAAGAAAAAAAGATGGCTTTCAGAGGGTAGAGAGAGTTTGGTTTGGCTCTCAGGGTGGAAATATGAGAGTTGTGTTAGACCACCCAACTCAATCAACTCTCCTTATTTAAAAAACAGTAATTATCTTTGTTGAAAGATTTTTATATTTTAGAAAGTGCTAGATGCTTTACATGCATTATATCAAGTCTTAACAGTAGTCTTAGAAGGTGAGATGAAGAAGCTCAGTCCTGTGAGTAATAATCATGATGTTTGTAAGGAAAATACTCACTTGAAAACCCAATAACTACTGACCATCATATTTTTTTTTGTAAAGATTTTATTTATTTATTTGACAGAGAGAGAGAGAGATCGATCACAAGTAGGCAGAGAGGCAGGCAGAGAGAGAGGGGGAAGCAGGCTCCCCGCTGAGCAGAGAGCCCGATGCGGGGCTCAATCCCAGGACCCTGAGATCATGACCTGAGCCGAAGGCAGAGGCTTTAACCCACTAAGCCACCCAGGTGCCCCGTGACCCATCATATTTTTGACCCTCAAAACAACCTTTTGCTGCAAGCGCTATTCTTTTTAAAGCCCACATTTACATATAAGGGAACTATAGCCAAAGAAATTAAGTAACTACTTCAACCTTATATTTTCCAAGAAGTTAGGATTTGAATCCAGGCAATCTTGTTCTAGAGCCTGTGTTAATAGTCACAATGCCACAATGCTAGACTGACAGAACTGAGGAGTATGGGCTATTTTATTTATCACATAGCAGAAACTCTGTAATAACTTATATAAATAAATAAACTGAGGTTCAATTAGAAAGAATGAAAGGAAGAAAGAAAGAATTTGCTAAATGTTGCTCTGTGTCTCCGAATGCGAACTTATGTCACATTATCCCCAACAAATATATCACAAAGCCAGATCTAGGTCTGGCCTTATTGATCAGTCTATGAACATTCTGAACAGTGGTAGTAAACATGATCTCATAGGGGTTTAGAAAAGAAAGAATCCAGATAAGGCCTTCTTGGGGGATTATGCATACAGATATAGTAGGGTGAGCCCTGCAAATTGTATCTTCCCAGCTGGAAAACATACATGTCATACTCTGCTCTGCATTTATTTTATTTTATTTTGTTTTATTTTTGTTTTGTTTTTGTTTGTTTTGTTACTCCAAAGATTTTGTTATTCCATTTTGTTATTTTGTTTATTTTGTTATTCCAAAGATTTTGGTTTAATAAAATATTTTACATTTTATTTGAAAGTAACTTCAAATTGATAGAAGAGTTGCAAGAGTAGTATAAAGAATATCCAAGACCTTTAACTTAGAGCAACCTATTGTTAACATTTTATTCCATTTACTATACAATTTGTGCACTCTCTTTCTTTTACATTCATGTATTATCTATGTACCTAACCACCTATTTGTGTGTATGTATATATACACATATATATATTTATCTGTTTTTGGTTTGATATTTGTTTCTGAATCATATGAGATTAAATTGCATATATCATAGCCATTTAATTAAAAATGCTTCAGTGTATATTTTGAAAACTGTAATATTTCTTATGTAACCCCAAATAGTTATCAATTACATTAAATATAACACTGTTCCTTATATATTACCTATGTTTCAGTGTTGTCACTTAACTCAGTAATAATATGTCACTTATGACATATTTTTTTTTCTTCTAGTACAGGATCAAGTTGAGGATTAATATTGTACTTACTTATCATGCCTCTTTAGTCTTCTTTAATCTGGAAAATGCCCATGACTTTTTTTTTTTTTTTTTGTCTTTTATGTCACTGATTTTTTAAATAGCACTTTCCTCTTTTAAAATAGGACATTCGGGAAAAAATAAATAAATAAAATAAAATAGGACATTCGGGGGCACCTGGGTGGCTCGGTGGGTTAAAGTCTCTGCCTTCAGCTCAGGTCATGATCTCAGGGTCCTGGGATGGAGTCCCATATCGGGCTCTCTGCTCAGCAGGGAGACTGCTTCCCCCTATCTCTCCGACTGCCTCTCTACCTACTTGTGATCTCTCTCTCTCTCTGTCAAATAAATAATAAAAAAAAATTAAAAAAAATAAAATAGGACATTCATTTTTCCTGTTCCTCTTCCTCCTCCTCTTCTAATGTTTCCTCATGCTTAGATTCAGTCTATACATTTCCACCTGGAATGCTAGATAGGTAATATTGTGAACCTCTCAAGAATATCACACCTGGAGGTATATCCATTTGCCACATTAATCAATCCATCAAGACACTATTTCTCCCTGTTGTAGTTCCTACGTTTTCCCTTTTTTACCAATAAGTAATCTTTGGAAGTATACTTTAAGACCATGGTGTGAAAAGCCTACTCCCTGATCCAAATTTCTCTCTACATTTAACATTGTTCAGTGATTCTTGCCTCACCCAATAGTTACTGTGGTTGCTGTAAAGAAATGATTTTCCTAACCATGAACCATGAAATCTAGTTGTGCTGCAGAAGATACATAACACAAGACCAGCTGCGTTAGTCTGGTTCTCCTACAAGCAGATGCCACAATGGGATTAAACATGCAAACATTGTGTTAAGGGAAATGATTGTGACTGGAAATAGGAAGAGTACTAGAGAAAACTGGAAGTGCCACCAACTGAGCTGCAAGTGTGAGCTGCAGTGAAGGAGAGGAGGAGTGGGGCTGGGTGGCAAGTGTCTCAGATTATAGTACAGGCTCAAGTGGCGTTAGCAGAGGCACTGAGGCATGAGCCAAAGGAGGCCATCCGATGGGACTCATGCCTCCCAGAAATAGGGCTGCCTTGGTAGCCCAGCTGTACTTGGTCATTAGCTGGGAGCAGCACATGGGGTATGGAAGCTATACTTCAGATTCCCTATAGTAGGAAGCCTTTGGGGCACATTTCACCACTGTCTCAGTAGCACTTTTCTGAACCTCATGTTCCCACTATCAAGCCCAACCACAATGCCCTTTCTTCCTCATAGATAAGTTTGAGAAGTACAATCATGGAGATGAAAGCACTTTGCAAAAGTCAAAACTCTATACCGGTCTAACAGAATTTTTGTTACTATCACTGTTATTAGAAGTGTCACACTCAGTTTATGTACGGAACTGGGACTAATGAAATCTCTACGGTGTAGTGTCTATATTTGGTCATTTATTTGTACATAAGATTAATAGAAAGACTTTTTACTCAACTTATCTCTGACTCTTTTTTGCCGATTTCTTTCAAGGTGATTTGCCTTAGAATATAAGCATTGAGGGAAAAAATACTCCTTCACAGAGCAAGAATGGAAGGGTAGTTTTAATTATGTTTAGGAGGGGCTTGCCGATAAATACTATTATGTCTCATAACTGTCTTATCAAATTTAAACATTTCAAACGAAACAAGTTAAGAGCCTTTATGTGCTTCACATATAAGTAGTTTTATTTGTTTGTTTTTAACAGAGGTTAAAATATGCACTGGGATACTGTTTTCTTGGAGGTGCTGTATAAAATGAGAGAAAATGCAGGCTTTGTTGCTGAGAATTCACAGATCCTAGATAGCTTATTTAATCTATTTACACTTCCCTTTCCTCGTATCTAAAATGAAAATAATAATATGTATACTCTATGATTGATGTAAGCAGTAGATATAACATATTTAAGATGCCCAACTCAGTCCCTGGGAAATAATAGATACAATAAATGCTGGTCATCATTTTTCAATCAAGAAATGTCTGTTAAGCATCTATTATGTATTAGTCACTGTGCTAGATGCTGAGCCATACAATACTAAATAGAGGGAGAGACAACCCCTGCCTTCCATTACAATCTCCCAGGGAGTACAAACAAATAAAGAAGCAATTCCTGCAGTGTGAAAAAGGCCTTGACAGGGTACAAACAAGGTGCCGTGGGAATATATAGAAGGGTCATTGAACACAGAATTGGGAAATCAGGAAGGTATCACTGAGGAAAAGATAGATGTTCAAGGAGAGTCCTGAGCATAGTAGAATTCAGTCAGCGGAAAGGGGAAAGTAAGAACAAAGGAGAATTCTCAGCAGAGGAATCAGCATGTGCAAATAGGCAAAAACAAGCATGGCGTGCTCAGGAAACTGGAAAGAAATCATGGTGGGTATTGGAGATAGTAAAGTAGTGGGAGAAACAAAGGTTTTGAGGCGAGAAGGGATTTGTATTACTGGTCTGTTTTTAAATCCTGACACAAAGCAGATACTGAGCAATTGTTGAAGAAGGAGTTATTTTTATCATGCATTGTTTTGTTTTGTTTTGTTTTTGAGGTAGCAACTACCTTTTTACCAAGATACTCTTTGCAAGGAAGAGTATGTGACATAAAGAAGCATTTCTGGGTTCTCCCTGAAAGGTTAATATTACATGTGAAATTCTCCAAGTAGCATAAAGATCACAAGATCTCTAAAGTTAGAATTATAATATGAGATTAGTATTTATTTCCAAAGAATTGAATGGATTCTGTAGAGAGTTCTAGTTTTCTCACCGGGGTGTCAATTTCATTTCCTTGTTAATTAAGAGACTCTCTGAAAAGAGTCCAAGATCCTGTTCAGTTGACCCACATAGAACCTACATGATCAGAGATTGGAGCATGCAGAAACACACACATGAACTCTTTCCAAAGCAGTTGTTTGAAGTGGTCCAAAAAAAAAAAAAAATCTTCAGGCTTCAACTTTGATCAAAGAAAAATTAGGGCTAATCCCCAAGTCAAACTGAATTTTCTGTGGGTATTTGTGGCAATTTGACTGAAAATTGTATAATATCAAATCCCCATGGCGTAGCTTGACGTTTGAAAAGACATGAATAATCGAGGAAGATGGAAATTTATAAAGTCCAAAGATGTTTATTGGCAGGACTTACTTCACTTTTCCCAGGCCAGAGAGATGAAAAGGTTTCCTCTGCTTTTCTTTAAATACTTGATCTACTCCAAAGAGGACAGCCAGATAATCCCCACAGACAGGAAGGATTACTGACTCACCAAA
Organism: Nasua narica; assembly: GCA_028533885.1. Classification (NCBI taxonomy): domain Eukaryota; kingdom Metazoa; phylum Chordata; class Mammalia; order Carnivora; family Procyonidae; genus Nasua; species Nasua narica. The sequence goes on from JAPYYJ010003839.1 coordinate 10,285, forward strand.
AATATATAGACATGGGGACATAGGTGTGGTTCCGATTGCTAGCTACATGAATAGTTAGGGTATCTGGCCATCACTGCCCATTTTTAAAATATGCCAGTCAGTCCTTCGTATTAATTGATTCCTCATGTTCCATTTTCCCTGTTCCACATCTGTTCCAATGAAGGGACTTTATAAAGATGAGACTTGTGCCATAAAATAGTAAACATCAAATGAGAGCTTTAAAAGCCAGTCAGTTGCCTATGTATCGAACCATTCTTTTCAAGCATATGTTTGCAATTAGCTAAATGGAGCCAAATCTGACCATGGGTCCCACTGCAACCAATGGGTTGCAGTGGGAATAGCAGCTGTTCCATGGAAGCATTGTACAACAATGAAGTAAAGGTGCCAGCTAAAAAGAGAAGCAAGGACACTTCAGTATTGGGGCCACTCAGCGCAGTGAAAGAGACGACTCAGGACCGGAAATGAGCCCAGGCCAGGACTCATTCTGACAGGGCTGTGTTTGGGTGGTAGCCAGTCAGACTTGAGGTTGGACCTCAGCTTTGCCGCTGACTAGTTGTATAGCTCTGTGCAGGTGTGTCACTTAACATTTCGAAGCTGTCGTGGTCTCACTTTTGAAATGGGGAGAATGATACCTAATTTCACATTTATTGGAGGATTCAGTAAGATAACCTGTAAAATATCTAGTATGCTAGATCTTGGTAACTATAATAATCTATTATTATTGTTGTCGTTATGTTGTTATTTTAATAATGATATGAGTCATAGCAGAACATCATCATGATCACCATCTCTTGACACGT
>JAPYYJ010003840.1:0-11083 GCA_028533885.1 Nasua narica
GGGTGGTAACTTTTCTGAGGAAACTGTGTTATGCAGCTGCCTTTTTCTGTATATGTCCACGGTGTGGTAGTTTTAGATATGGAAAGTAAGTAAAGAATTCTTGAACTTTATAGATAAAAGCAGTGTTTCTTAAATGGGCAGTCTGTGGGGCACTTGCGTCAGAATCATCTAGAAGCGTGTTAACATGTAAATTCCTGGTGATGCACCTGTTTCCTTTGTAGACTTATAAATAAGGCTCCAAGCCTTTCCACTTGCTCAGAAACATGGTTTGTAATACGCCCTTCACATACTTTTGAGTGTAAAATAAATAAAATCCTCAAAAAAAAAAAATAATAAGGTATGCCTGGGTGGCTCGGTTGGTTAAGCGTCTGCCTTCAGCTCAGGTCCTGTATTGGGCTCCTTGCTCAGCAGGGAGCCTGCTTCTCCCTCGGCCTACCTCTCAATCTCTCTGACCAAAAAAAAAAAAAAAAAATTCCAAAAAAAAATCTTAAAAAAAAACCCCACACTTCTTGAGTGTTTAATATGTGTATAGAGGAAACATTCTCAGCCACTGTTGTGCTGTATTTTGAGAGGAGAATTAAACTTTACACAGCAAACGACTCTGCTATCAATTCAGCCTCCAGCAGGCCCCTCTCCGGATCTTAGCTTTATCTACTTGTTCCTCTGTAGCTCTTCCCGGACCTCCACCCCCGAAAGGCTGGACCTGCCCTGGGAGTGGGGCAGAGGCCAGGCAGGTCCCCTCGGGCCTACCTGTCACGAGAAGCTCAGCAGTACTAGTCGCTTGTCCAGATCCATTGGTGGCTCTCAGGGAGTATCGTCCACTGTTGGCTTTAGTCACGGCGGGGATCGTCAGTCTAGCGCGGCCATCGCTAAAGGAGATCTGCACGCCGGGTAGAGTGGAAGTGGAAATTGCCTGGCCATCCCTAAACCAGCTCACCTCAGGAACTGGGAAACCTGGAGCACAAACACAATTCATCTCTAAGTCGGAATGGGGCCCTGCGACGTCCTTTGCTCTGTCCCGCGAGGTTCACTACCTTGTCCTAACCCCAGGGTCCACTTGCAGACAATGAGGGAGGCTTGTTCGTTTGTGTAGAGGTCAATACCTCCATTTCATAGGAGAGGAAAGAGGCCAAAAGAGGCCCGGTGGTTTCTCCAAGGTCCCTCAGCTAGCGGTGCACACACAAGACTAGAGTTTCTATCTCCTGCTCTCCTGTCCCAGGCTCTCCCTGATACAATTTAACAGACATCAAAATCACGAAGGGGATTTATAAAAGTGTAGAGCCAAGGAAAGTTTGAAATAAAAAGGGACTGTTGTCCTCTTCAAAAATGGGTAAAGAGCAAAAGCAGCGAAGGATCTAAAAGGGCTGCCCCTTAAGCCCCAGAGGACAAACCCATCTGTGTCCCTCCTCTGTGGATGGAGGGACACGGTCTCCTTGAACTGTCCTGCCTTTCACACGTGTAATCAGTCAATGTGCAGAGAGAGAAGTGGGCTCTCGTAGAAGACGACTCAAAGCCAGACCTAGTCTTACAGAACAACTTGGATTCCAGCAGTTGCAGGTAGAAAAGCTGGATTCTCTTCCGTCGCCATGAATTGTGGAGCTAAGAACTACATGTACGTGGTTCGATAATTTAAGTATATGAAAATTCTGTACATTCAGAAGTCATGAAGCCAATTTAGAGCAGTGTCTATTTTATATTAAAATGGAGGCAGCAAAGAGAACCAGGAGAACATTTATTTTCTGGTCCTTCCATTAACCAATTTCCCACCACGGCCAAGTGAGTAGTTTATCTGACTAATTCATGAATGTCAAATATTTTCAGTGGTATTTTCTTAATAATTTATTAGCACACAGTGTGAAGGAACAAGTAGCCACGAAGAAGCGACTGGCACTACTTCACAAATGGGCAGAATTCCCACCGGAGCCGAGTGTGTTCTGCACAGCTCAAAAGTTACAGAGCATTACAAGATACATACGCACAGTACTGGAAAGTTAGAGTCTATCACCTGTGAGAAGAATGGACTTGGTGTCTATACGTGCATATAATCGATAATGAATGATTGTATGGTATTTGTGCAATGTAAATGTCTTATCCAGTTAGGAGTAAGATTGGCACATAAACTAGAAGACAAAAGGAGGAAAGAAGAGATCTTATATCTTTATTAGAAGCCAAAAAATTAGGAAAAAAAAAAAAGGGACAGTGCACCATGGAGGTACAAACTTGATTTTCAATTAATCCATGCCATTTTATATGAGCAGTTACGATACTATAGATGGAGACAATATTGATTAAATAATTTGAGATTATTTACAATATAGTTCATAGATTTTCCTCATTTTTTCCAGAAGATAGTAAGTCCTAGAAATCATGCATTTTTTGGAACTCTAAACTGAGTAAGGAAGAAGAAAAAGAAGAAGAAGGGGGAAACACCAGTACTTTCTTTTAAATAAAATTCTAAGGTCAATGTTTGTTTCTCTTTAATATATAGACCAGGGTGGCATATATTATTTTTTTGTTGTCATTTCCAAAGATTGGAAAATCTTAATTCACTAGAATCCCTTAATAAAGATTGAAAATACAAGAGTAAGATCGCTAGGAGTAGCTCAAAACTGAACGTTTTCTGCTTCTTAGAAAAGTCCACAGTATTGTTATTTCCCACTCTTAAGCACCCTCCCCCCTGGCCCCATAGCTCCACAGCCAGGCCCCTATTGGGCTTGGGTTCTTGGCTTCCAGTCTGGCTCTGCAGCTGAACCCAAATATAGATAGACCAAATTTGGTCGTACTTAGCTGCTGGATTCCGACAGCAATTTTAATCCAATGCTAATTATTTTGCTTCGTGGAATTATAGATATGAATAAAACATTTCCAAGCCATTATATTGTCAGATTTTGTCAGTACTCTGTGAACGGTATACCCTTACTATGGCCCTTCCATCCAATCCAGCTGGACCAATTTTACAAAGTGAAAGCCAGGCTTAAACTTGGCGTCAAGTCCTATAGCTAAGTTCACACACCGGAGAGGAGGTGAAGCAAGGCAAGTGCGCACACGTGAGCTTACCACTAATGTGAGCCTCAAAGGTTGCAGTACTACCCTCCAGTACCACAACACTTTGTAACGGCTGCTTAAACGTCGGTGCTTGAGTTGTCATCTTTTCAGGCACTCTGAAAAGGAAGAGAAAATAAGTTAGAAGGTCTCAGCTAAGGGCCACCGGAGCTACTCTGGAGATGGTGGAGACACACATTTTCCGAACAGATTGCTCCTGAGATCATCTGTGGGCCCTAGAGGGATGGGCTGGCCTTCTCCTTCGTGGTTTCAATTTCAACACGGGACCCTGAATTGATTTGGAGCCTAACAAGGTCCCAAGACTAAAGAGAAATGGGGAAAAAAAAAAAAAAGGAAAGCAGAGCAAGGAATGCCCTCTAGTGGTCAAAGAGGGGGAAATTCCATCTTACCAAGGATGGGACACCTAAGTGACATGGAAAGAGGAAAGCTGGAGTAAGTGGGAACAGAGAAGAACAATAAAAGATGCGTGGAAAGAATAGAATGAATCTGTGCATGGGTTCAATGACTGAGAGATCATTGTTAAAAAAGTTTCCTTCCTCTAAGTATTTTTCACTCACTCTATATTTTTAAGGTTGGCATAGATTCAGGTCTTACTAGTATTACTTTAAGTAACTAGTATTACTTTAACTACTTTAAGTAATCCAGTAGTTACTTTAAGTAAACTAGTATTATTTTAGGATTACTTTAAGTACTCTTACTAGTATAACTTTAATTACCTTAATTACTTTAAGTAATTACTAGTATTACTTTTAGTAATCTACTTAAAATAGTCACCAACACTAAAAATTTGAGCTTTTCAATTTCTTTCCTTACTTGGAAAGTTCTGGCCAGTCTTACTGACTATGCGAACCTTTTATAGATAGAAAGTACTGTATTCTATTTCTAATATTTCTTCATATTGTACTTGCTCAATAAATGGTGCCACTGCTGAAGTCAGTAGTCAGGGAAATTTAAACTTACGTGAGTAGGCCAACTCTAATTAGAGAGCTGAAAGACAACTACAGACTTGAGTACTTAGTAAGGAACAAGGTCCAAACCTGACAAAGAGAACACTGCTGTGAAATATAAAAGAAAAGTCTTGTGCTTTCTCAATACAAATATTCCAAATCAAAAAAAGGAGTTTGAAGTTTGCAGTTCAGTCATTTCAAGTGGAAAAAAATACTCTGTCCATCAGTTCCAGAGAGATGATGTAAAGAATTTTCTGATGCACAAATGCCTTATTATTCAATGCAACTACTCCACCATTCTGATATAAAAAGCGGATTCTCAATTGTCAGTTACTTCATTACTGCTTTTCACAAAATTCTCTGTTCACTAAAAATTTATGGAATGGTAATTTTTCTAGTGACATCTGTACCTTACTGTAAGTTTCTACTTCGTTGAAAAGAAAATGAAACCAGGACTCCAAGACAATAAAATGTATATTTGGAAAATTCAAATACTATCCAAAAGTTTTTGTGAATCTTTCGTCAAAAACTCCATGTAGCATGTTACATGTAGGACAAATAACTTTTTGTGTCTCACTTTCCCTGTTTACAACCTAGTGCATCTTCTAAAAATAGCCGTATTCTTTTGCACCACTTATGTATAAAACACCAATGCATTTTTAGGCATTTATGATGAGTAACGTTAAGTCCAGGAAGATGGTAATTCAAAGGGCATTTCAATATTAAAAGTCTCTAAAATATTATTTCTTTCCCTTAACACCAACAGTTAGCTTATATCATATCATTTGATTATGAATTAAAATACATGAGATACTGAGTATTTTATAAAACAATTCTAGAGCTTTCCCCCCAAATTTCTAAATATGTCACAATTAACTTGTCTAAATTGGTCATTTATTCCTATTGCTAGGTCAATTTTGTGGCTTTAGCCCTTGCTCTTGAAAGGCCTTTGTGTAATTAGGGCTGAAGGTATGCCTCTAAAATGTCATGCTCCCAAAATAAACTCTCCACTGTTGACTGACAGCAGGCAAGTGTTCTGTCACTGTCCCGCAGCTGATCCCTCAGCAGTTGATTCCCTTAAAAAGTCATCAGGGTGTAGCTGATATCACATGCATTTTATCAGAGCTATTCCTGGTGTGTCTCACTTTTTCACTGAGTAACGTAACCTTGAACATTCTCAGCAGACACAAAGAGTCTCCAACAGAAGCAAACATTTCTATCACCGTTTCCGACCTCAACCTCGACGTTTTTAAGGGCAGGAGGTGGATTCCCACAAGTGGAATCACCGCCCCGGCTGATACGCCCAAGCAGCCCAAGCACTGAACTTTTTAAGGAAAACGGAACGAGCAGATTTAAATAATGGACGGGTAACAGCAACGAGTAGTGAAACAAACACCCCTACGTAGGCATGTCGCACACGCTGGAAGAGAAAGTTCTAGCTGGGAACTAGAAATCACTAAGGAAGGGGCTCTACCATTTTAAAAAAAAGGAAAGATGGCGCTCACCTGATTTCTCAAGAGTGCCCAAAAAGGGTGGGACGAAGCCCCAGGTTGCTTCCGAAACGACGTCCTATCTGGAGCTGGTGTTTTCGACCATCTCCGACATGAATCGGTGAGCCTCTAGACTTAAAAACAAAACTACACAGTCGAGACTGTGTAGTTTTGCTTTTCTATGCAATCCCTACACCCGAGGCGAGGCTGGGAATGCACGACTGCTCGAGAGCCAGGCCCGGGCTCTGCCTTTTTATTCGCCAGATCTGCTGACGGCCCCACATCCCGGCCGCGCCGCGGCTCATTGGCTGCCCCGGGGAAGCACGACGGGAGCCGGAGCTCTCTGCTGGGGCCACACACCACCTGTTCTCATTGGCGGTGCTAAATTTAGCACCTCAGAAGAGGCTTCACCCAGGAAACAGAACCCTACTTAAAGAATAACTGCATTGGGGCTCGGAGGCGAGCCTTTGTCGCCCATTGTTAGCACCTGCAAACGCTGATCTGCGGAGACTTCCAGACGGTAGAAGGCGTTTGTGGGCGGTTATATAAACTAGGCTTTCACCTGCGGGCCCTCCTGCCCCGGGACTCGGGACTCGGGTCCCATTCCTCTGCCCTTCCCCCATACAACCCGCCAAATGCACCTGTCAATCACGACAGATGAGGGCGTTTATCTCAGGCCTAAGACTTCGCCTCCTTTGAAGAATGAGTGCCTCTAAACTTCAGCATTGAGAGAGCTGTTTATACTATCTACGTTCTCCAGAACCCACTTGTGCTTTAGGGAGAATTCAGGCAATGCTAATGAGCTAGGTGTTTATACAGCCCTGCAAGAAATAACGGTGAGAGACAAAATCTGAACTCCGCTTCAGATTTAGTCTATACGGTGCAATGATTTCACTTTTTTTTTTCAGATTTCATTTCTTTCTGGCATTCATGTTGACAAATGTGCATGCACCGTCTCTTAACAAGTGGCCAACTCTTGTGTTTAAATCATCCATAGGGGTTTTTTTCCAGACACATGAAGGCTGCTTTACTTATCTCTGGAGTTCGCTGTTACTAATGGGAAGTGGTTAGGAGATGATATAGTTGCTATTTTAGGACTGAATTTAATTTCAAGCAAGAGATACTTCAAATACAAAAGAGCATACCAAAAGATCTTTCTAATGGTTCAGTGGAGAGATTTGTAAGACTTTACTAAGAGGGAAGAAAATTGCCTTGGTCATACGGGGAAGAGAATTAATAAAAGGGACTAAAATTAAAAAAAAAAGGGACTAAAATTTTAAACTTAAGTTCAATTTATTTGTATCTATAATAAAAATGTTCCGGGTTGTAGAAGACTTGGCCATGCATCAGACTTTTTCACTTCTTGAATATTTCATACTTTATGTAGTGATTAATTTATTAACATTGAACAGAGCTAAGCTATACAGGACAACTGATGTAGCACAATTATACAGACAACACTGTGTCTTTACTTAAACATCGTCACCTTTACTTTAGGGATGATATCCCTCTGTTGACTATCTTCTGTGCTCCTGTTTGATTTATTCAGAAACAATTATTTTGTGTCAGATGTCTTAAAAAATATTTCTGTTTAGAGACTCCCGTTACAAGCAAGCTGCCAATCATTAGGCAAAGTAAGACTAGAAATGTGTGGTCTTTCTGATTTGAGTGTTCACCAATTGGCTATCTATTTAAAATGTGTGTGTGTGTGTGTGTATGGTGTATGGTGTGTGCATGTATGTATATTTTTAGATTCATTTGACCTAACGTGAAGCATGTTGATGTCTTGTTACATTTGTTGGAACCAAAGTCAAAGTACTTTTTTCTTTTAATTAACATATAAGGTAGTATTTGTTTCAGGGGTACAGAGCTGTGAATCATCAGTCTTACACAATTCACAGCACTCACCATAGCACATACCCTCCCCAATGTCCATTCCCCAGCCACCCAAAGTACTTTATTTCTTATGGCAACCAGAGAGAATGAGTGGGTAGAACCTTGAAGCTTGTGTCTTCTAGTGCAAGCTGGTACAACACAGGAAGCTCAAGAGCTGGGAAGATGGACCATAGATTATAAACATAAGGTCAAATGTCTGCCTCCAAAGCTGCTTGTCTTTTCATTGTTCTTGAACATTTCCAGACTTTGCAGTATTATCAAGATCCTTGCCTTTTTTTAAAAAAGGATTTTATTTATTTATTTTTGTGTGTGTGAGAGAGAACATAAGCAGCAGGCAATGGCAGAGGCAGAGGGAGAAGCAGACTTCCTGATGAATAGGGAGCCTGATATGGAACTCAATCCTAAGACCCTGAGATCATGACCAAAGCCAAAGGTAGACACTTAACTGACTGAGCCACCCAGGCAGCCAGATCCTTGCCTTTTGACATTTATATCCTCATATGACAGTCAGAGTTAAGAAGGACAGGAAAAAAGAAAAAGGAAGGAAGAAATAAAGACAGAACTAGTTAGTAAATAACACACTGGAAAGAAGCCATATTATTGGGTTAGTGAACAGTAGTGGACAGCACATGAAATCATGGTAAGCATTAGTTTTAAAATTAAGTATGCCATAGTTGGAATATGGTAAGCTAGCCCAGTGGAAACCAAATACTACTCAGATTTGAGGAGTTTGCTGATGCAGTAAGATCTTAATTTACCACCCTAACAGTGGGGCAGAGTCCCACTGATAATCCAAAACAGCTGATAATTCAAATATAATGCCTACTTAGTTTTGGAATGCATGGTGTGACTGTTTTTGAACATCAGTCAAGGCAATTCAATAAACATTTATTAAGCATATGCCTAGTACTGAATAGTGTGCTAAATTATAATTCTAGATTCTGTCATCACTGAGTGACTCAACAAATATCCATGGAGTGGTGACTTTGTGTGAGGCATTTTGCTAGATGATGGCCAGACAGCTGTGACCAAGAAGATAGTTGTGGTTCCTGCGCTCCTGGGGATTACAGTCTAATAACTTCTAATAAATTCTCAGTATCTAGGGCTGAGACCCTGAGTTGATATGAATCAACTCATGCAGTCACTCTATCTACACAGTTATTGGTGGTGGCAGACTTTATTTTGTTTTTGTTTTATTTAAAGATTTTATTTATTTGAGAGAGAGAGAGAGAAACGGGGGAGGGGCAAAAGGAGAGGGAGAGAGAATCCCAAGCAGGCTCCATGCCGAGCAGGGAGCTGGACACAGGGTTTAATCTCAGGACCCTGAAACCATGACCTGAGCTGAAACCAAGAGTCAGAGGCTCAACCACCTGAGCTACTCAGGTGGTTTCTTTATACTACCTAGAACCATTTACCAAAGGAAGGACTTACTGCAGATTGAGAAATGGGTAGAGTTTTTTTTTTTTTTAAGACTTTATTTTAAGAGAGGGAGAGAGAAAGAAAGAGCACAAGACGGGGGAGGGTCAGAGGGAGAAGCAGACTCCCCACTGATCAGGGAGCCTGATTCAGGACTCAGTCTGGGACTCCAGGATCATGACCTGAGCCAAAGGCAGTCGCTTAACCAACTGAGCCATCCAGGCACCCAGAAATGGGTACAGTTTTTAAGACTTGCATAAGAGGGCGCCTGGGTGGCTCAGTTGGTTAAGCGACTGCCTTCGGCTCAGGTCGTAATCCCGGAGTCCCGGGATCAAGTCCCATATCGGACTCCCGGCTCTGTGGGAGGTCTGCTTCTCCCTCTGACTTTCTCCCCTCTCATTCTCAGTCTCTCTCTCTCTAATAAATAAATAAAATCCTTAAAGAAAAAAAAAACTAGCGTAAGAATCCTTTCTAAAAGAAAAGAGTAAAATTAATGTATTTATAATTCATTAAAAAATTTTTGTGTGTGATCTTTTTGTTAAATACTGTTCAGGCACTGGGATTATAGCAATGTGCACAGAAGACAAGAATCTCTGCCCTCCTTGAGGAGTTTGCATTTTAGTAAGAACAATAGTATCAGTAATATTATATCTATAAATTCTATATATTTATCTATACTCATAACATATTCTAAAGCTAAAATATAAGCTCATCAGTGAGCTGTTAATATACAAGAAAGTAATAAAGCAAATTCAGGAAGTACACAGGGAAGAACTTGTTACCTAAACAAGCCATTTTAATGCACTATCGTATGTGTTCCTTGAGCTTTAAAGGCAGGCGAAGTTACCCTGGAGATATGAAAGGCAAGAAAGTGCTGGTTAAAATTTAAGACTTCTCTTTATCCCTTTTTTACTAACTCCAGTTACAACTGTTTTAGTAATAAGATCAAGTAGATTGATTTCTAGCTATTTATAGGTGTACTAATAGTCACTAACACATTTAATGCCATACTAAATGCAAAAAGATTATTTTACACACATACATACTTCTACCAAAATAAGAAAGATCAAAACTTCCGCTTTGCACTTCTCAGTAGCACTGACTCCAGGGGCAAGGAGAATTTCACTCCTACCCTACATGGGTTTTAGGCAACTCACTTGAATCCCTGAGTGTCAGATCTGTCTCCTGTAAACTGGGGATTATAATAGCCACTTCAAAGGGTTATTGGGAAAATTAAATGACAAAATGAATGTGACTGTGCCCAGGTGGTGAGAATCGAACACGTGGCGGGCATTTTGTTTGCTACTGCCAAGTGGGACGCAAAAGATCATCACTTCTCTTCTTAGTAATATTGATTTGATCAGTTATCTACCTGGCTGAATATTCAGGATAGTGTTTTCTAAGAAATCTATGAAAAGTCCAAAAGTGATGTCACAGAAACACATATCATGTCCTTCTCTGAGGAACCTCAGAAGGTGGCATGACATTTACACATAGAATTAAACTACTAGAACTTTTTTTTTTCCCCTAAGATTTCATTTATTTGTTTTAGGAGAGAGAAAGAGAAAGAGCGCGCATGAGCAGGGGGAGGGGCAGAGGGAGAGGGAGAGGGAGAGAATCTCAAGCAGACTCCTTGCCAAGCGCAAAGTGGGGATCAATCTCACGACCCTGAGATCACTATCGGAGCCAAAACCAAGAGTCTGATGCTTAAGCGACTGAGCCACCCAGGTGCCCCAACTACTGGACCCTTAAAGGAGAAATGAGCTGGGTTTCTGGCAGTGTGAGCTAGGACACCATAAACCAGATCAGATGCAACCAGCAGATGCTCACCGGAGGCAAAGTCGTCATCAGATAGGAAGCTTTACACCCACCGAAGGGAGGCGGTCAGGCTCATTTTATCCAGTAACTACTGCAGACACAGGACCGAAGGATTTCAGGGTCAAAAATATATGTGGGAGCTGAAAAATGTTGTGCCCTGAAATACGAAAGCAAATCTGCAGAAGTGAAAACTAGGCTGGTGCTGGGTATTAAGGAGGGCACGGATTGCATGGAGCAGTGGGTGTTATGCGCAAACAATGAATCTTGGAACCCTGCCTCACAAACTAAGGATGGACTGTATAGTGACTAACATAACACAATAAAAAAAAATAAAAGTTATAAATGAATAAAAAAAGAAAAATAATACATGTCTATCAAATGCTTACAAAGGAAGACATGCCAACTATGCAACTACGTTTATGATGGATATATTTTAATACATACCAAGATTCA
>JAPYYJ010003841.1:0-11081 GCA_028533885.1 Nasua narica
TGTAAGCCTACTGTTCTTTTTTTTCCTCCTAGATCTTGAGCCCAGAACGCTCCATGTTTATTTCATTAAACATGATTTTCCTTTCTGACTCGGTTTCTGAAAGTTTGCCTCTAATCAACTCGCGCACAGTGCATGGCCCGGCATTACCCATGTGGTGTAGGTCTGAGGGATTTCTACTGAGCTGGAACAGGAGAAGACGTTGTATTATTCAACCGCCACTTGCTTGATTTCAGGCAGTTTTGAATATTAAAAAAGAAAAAAGAAAGAAAAGTAATGAAATGCCTAAGTCCAAGATAATCTGTGCAAAAGCTCATTTGCTAATTTGATATAGTCAGTGTAATATGGTCTGATCCTATTGAAGCGTATTTTACAGTGTCTTGTGGAATCTCCTTTGCAGAAGTAATTTAAATGGCCTTGGAGGCTGGCGGAAGACCCTACACACAAGTCAGGCTGAGGACTGGTGTGGGGTCAGTCAGAGTGAAGGCAGCCGGCCCAGCAGGGGGGAGGGGAGGCCAGCGACGTGTCTGGTTGTCCCCCAAGAAGCCCAGGGTCAAGTGTGTTCTCAGAGTCTCATTCCCTGTCCCCAACCACGTCCGCCAATTTGGGGGAACCAGACTCAGGACTGGAATTACATCTATCAGGTATTTAGCAGAATTATCAGATATGACTGACCAAATTCCAGGGACCATTTTCTTAAAATAATGATTGGTATATCAACCGTTTTAGTTGTTTGTCAGAGATAGAGAGAGACAGAGCGTGCGCACAAAGGAGGGGGAGCAGCAGGCCAAAGGAGAAGCAGACTCCCCGCTGAGCAGGGAGCCCGATGTGGGGCTCGATCCCAGAACCCCGGGATCATGACCTGAGCCGAAGGCAGCTGCCTAACTGAGCCCCCCAGGCACCCCCAGTATGTCAAAGGTTTTAAGGAAAAAGAACCCCCATGTAGCAACAGGTGGGGAATAGAACATCGGCTGATTCCACATCGCTGAGGAAGGAATCTGAGCTTGGACAGGGATCAGCCTGAGTTCCTCTAACTGAAACGCTAAGAGGAAATAAAAAGTATGACCGAACATTGAAGAACGGTGGGACACACACATGCTTTTGATACCAGGAGGAGATAAGTGACAACCCGACGAATGCAGGACATGATAAGGGCTGGGAGCTTTCTCAGTCTTCCCACACAGCCAACTGGAGCGCCAGGAACCTCCAAGGACCCCGACCGGAACCCAACATCCACAAAAATAACCCATCAGCCAACAACAGACCGCCTGGAGGACTTAGGGCTATCACAGTCACGCTGCAGAAAACCGAAGATGAAGAACCAATCTTAGGAACGGACTGGGGGTAGGGGGACACTTGGCAGGACAGAAAATCACCGTAGGCTTTTTGCCAGAAACCCAGCCAGGAATCGAGAGAAATGGAACCGTCAGCGTGGAAAGGGAGCTCAGACTCTCCCGGGTTGTGCTCGTCCTCCGAAACCCCCACCTCCGCACACCCGAATCTCCTCTAGTGTTTCTTACATCGAGAGGCCAATTCCTGGAAACCCTGCACTTAACTGTTGCTCTCGGTTTGGTGACAATGATGAACCTAACGTTCCTGGCTCCAAAGTAGAAATCAGAGTGTTCTCCTAAGTCACAAGAAGTTACTATTCAGGGGTACGACATGGGAATCCGCTATTTATGTATGTTATGAAGTGATCAGTGTGGTCGGCCTGGCTACTGTCTGTCCCCACACAGAATTGTTACATTATTATCTCTCCGCCCTTTGCTACATGTCGCATCTCTGGGTCGCATACCGGAACTTTGTACCTTTTCCTCCCCTTGTCCCATATCATCCGTCCCTCCAGCCGTCTCCCCTTGGTCAACTGCCAGATTTTTTCTGTAACTGCAAGTCGGCTTGTTTTGTCCATTTATTTTGGTTTTTACATTCCACATCTAACTAAAATCGTATGATACAGGTCTTCCTCTGACTTACTGCGCTTAGTGTAATACCCTCTAGGTCTATCATGTTGTCACATATGGCAAGATTTCATTTTTATTTTTATGGTTGAGCTGCTTTCGACCATATAATAACACCACATCCCCTTTATCTATTTGTCTACTGATGGACACTTAGGTTGTTGCTGTCTATTGGCTATTGGAGATAATACTGGAGTAAAACATAGGGGTGCATCCATCTGTTCAAAATGGTGTTTCAATTTTCTTCAAATACCTAGGAGCGGGATTGCTAGACCATATGGTAGTCCTCATTTTCATTTTTTGGAGGAACCTCCCTGCTGTTTTCCATAGTGGCTGCACCAGTTTCCATTCCCACCGGCAGAGCAAGAGGGTTCCGTTCTCTTCAAATCCTCGCCAAGACTTGCTACTTCTTGTGTTTTTGATACTAGCCATCCTGGCAGGAGTGAGGTGATAGCTCATTGATATCAGGCTCATCGATAGCAAGCCCCTGACTTGCTTTTCCCCGATGATGAGTGATACTGAGCATCCTCTCATGTGTCTCCTGGCCCTCCGTAGGTCTTCTTTGGAGAAGTGTCTATTCAGGGTCTTCTGCCCATTTTTTAGTTCGATTATTTGGTATGGAGTTGTGGGATTTATGTATGTTGGCTATAATCCCCTAGTGGTTACTTGCAATATCTTCTCCTCTTCAGTAGGTTGCCCTTTTGTTGGTGGTTTCCTTCACTGTGCAAAATTTTTTACTTTGATGTAGCCCCATTTCTTTAATTTTTTTGCCCTTTGGGCTTAAATGTCAGGTCGTTGATTCAGGCTCCTAATACTAACTTTTCAGGATGAGTCCCGATTCTGTCTCAGGAGATGCTGACAGATGTCATTTGCATGTCATCCACAAGCTTGATGTTAGTCTGATGACTTCCCCTTGATTGATAATTAAAATATTTCCCAATAAGAACTAGGTAATTTGTGCATAAAAATCATCGTCTAGTTTCACATCTAATTCTTCTCTCTACTAGGGTACTTTGGAGAATGAACCCAGAATCAACCTATTTGACAGGTTCTCATCCTTCTGGAGAGGTAGCCCCTTTGAGAGTTTCTGACCCCGAGAGCCTGCCCAGTTTTACCCCGAGGCATCTTCTGTCTCCTTTCCTGCCGCCAGATCTGAGTCGGGCTGTGCCCAAGGCTTTCTGGCTCCCGGATTTGCTCTAACAATGCTCCCGGGGCAGGCAGGGGTGGGGGTTGATAAAGAACAAGCCCACAGTTACTTTCCGTGTCCTGACGTGCAAGCCCTCTGCACCTCAAGCCTGGTCTTTCCATAAAGCGGTTAAGGGCTGTCTCATTATCAGCTCACCCTTTTGAATTTTAAATACTTCTGAGCCCTGTTAAGTTGAAGGCCGTTTTGTCTGAAGGAAGGATTCAAAAGTAAAATGGTAACCAGGAATTCCTTTTATCTTGTAAAATAATCCTTCTGTTTGGTTTTCTCTTGTTAATTCATCTTTTCCTACAGGGTTCTCAGGTGAGGGCTAAGGGGCGTGGACTGGAAATGGTTGTTTCTCCTCTAAAACCCCGGGTCCCATTTCCTCCTCTCTCCTTGCGTCTTCATGATAGCTGGTGTCCTAAGGATCAGCGGGGGCAGAAGGGGGAAGGGGGGTTACGTCTAGGTCTGACTTAGAGACACACAGAACCTTTCAGGCAATTTTGTAAATAGGTGTTGGCTGATAACTGAGAATTGAGTTCATCACAAAACAATTCCTGAGAGCACTTTGGGGACCAGAATTTTACTGGCGATTTAACCGAGTATCAGGCGGCAGCGTTATTTCAGAGTCAACCCCAGGAGAGCTTTGGTTCTTGCTCGTCGTAGCCATCTGCTACTGTGCCCCCACACACTGACGTGGGAAACAGAGGCAGAAGGGAACGTACTGGATCTCCGCACTGTCTACAGCCCCCTGACAAGTCCTTGAAACAGAGTGACCCTCCTCTAGGAGCCCAGCCGCCTTCATGTTGACACTGGACCGAGATCAAAAGGCCATCTTTACTTAACATTATCCCAACCCCCTGTCACCCAGGATCCTGTAAGCATACTTTAACACAAAACAATTCCATTGGAAACTTCCTTTACCTCTACCCAGGAAGATGTGTTGGCCATCATCCCCAAGCGTGACCCACTGAGAGCCACGTGAAGGGTCTCACGATTTAGGTTTTATTTGACAGTAATGAATGCCCTGTCCTACCAGCAGCTAGCCCCTCAAGGTCCTGGAAATTTGGCTTCCAAAATTCCCTAGAGACTTAAACTCTGCGTTAACACCCTCCCAGCTTGAAAGTATGTAATTGCCCACTCCTCCTTTCTGCCCTGGGGTCCTGGGCCCGTGCTTTAATAAAACCACCTTTTTGTACCGAAGGTGTCTTAATTTTTTCCTGGCCGTTGGCTTTGAACCCTAATGTCTTTCCTACATCACACATCTGTTCTTCCTATGTGCTCCCATTCTCCCTTCCAAAGTACTCCTCCCATCCAAGTTCAGGAAGTACCTCCGGCTTCCATCCCGGATGGCTCAGTCCAGGCCAGTCCCCTTTGAACAACTGAAACCCTATAGAATTTCCCGGCCCTCTTCTCGTTGGGCACAGATTGCCTCCTGCGGTGGAATGAGGGTGTCTATATTCACTCTACAATCTAGTTTTCCACTCCAGTGGAATCCCTTTGATGGCAAGAATTCTGTTTTCTGTGTATTTCCTCTGACCTCGAGTACAGGTTTGACTTACACTCTGTTCTCAGTAAATGTTTGATGATAGGAATAATCCTGGGAATCAAATCCAATCACTGCTTCCCTCTAGTGTATCTTGACACAGAGAGGCAACTTTATAATAACCCATCTTTGACCTGTCTTTAATTTAGGAATTAAAAGTCCGTATGAAATTAAAGCCTTAAAAGCCTCACCATCGAGGAGCTCTCCACAGTCTCCATCTGGAGATGAAAAGACTCCCTTCCCACACCCAAGCACGGCCTTGCCCTGCCTTCTGATTATATCTAATGCCTTTAAAGCATTCTGGAAGGTCTTAAAATAATCCATTACAAACTTAATTAACTTGCATTATCTCCGAAATGTGTTAGGAGCTGTGGGGGATAGAAGGCATTCATCCGTTTAGTCACTGATTTATTCCACAAGCGTTTATTATTACATCCAGGTATCATGTTAAGTGCCGGGGTTCTCGAGATTAAAGTTTAATGCCCCTTTTTTACGGAGTGTGTGCTCTGCAGCCATGTGCGTGTCTACGTTGTGCTCGATGAAGCTGCAGACAGACGCACAGACAGGGCACGAGGACAGAGTGGCCGAGGGAAACCCACACAGACTAATGCATCAGAAAGATTGGGACGGAACTGTTACAAGATCAAGTAAGAAGACAAAGGATACGCTCATCGGAATGGCAGCAAAATCTGACCTTGGCCTTTCAAGCCCCTGCAGGTGAATGCCTTGTGTTTATAAATGCTTGAAACCAAACCGGGGATCTGGAAGGGTTAGTCCAGCACTGAGAGTCTGAACATCTCCCCCTAAAGTCCGTTTCTGCAGATGGCGGACATGAAAGGCAGGGGAGAGTCGTAAGTGCGGAAGGTTGGGCAGCGAACCGGCGGAGACCAGACAGAGGTCCGGCCCGGCACAGGGGCCACGGCCTTTCAGAGCCATGGCCGTTCCCATCAAGTGAAGCTGATTCACTTCTCTGCCACTCGTGTGTGTGTGTGTGTGTGTGTGTGTGTGTGTGTGTGTGTGTGTGTGAGAGAGAGAGAGAGAGAGAGAGAGAGAGAGAGAGAGAGAGAGAGAGAGAGAGAGAGAGAGACCCGGGGGTCCTTGTTGTGGGAGGGCACGGGCTGTGAGGGATAGATTGTACGTGTGTCTTACGTGGATCCCCCCGGCCTCTTCCCTTTAAGATTAGATACGTTTTCCACAAACCACCATTCAAGTTGATCGTTCCAAACCTCACCAAAAAAAAAAAAATCTAGACATTCTTGAGGAGTGGGTCACTTCAGAGCTGCATATAGCTGGGACATTGGTCTTCCTGCGAATGGGGGGGGGGGGTTCTAGCACCCCAGCATCTTCCATTTCCTGGCTTCTAGCTTTAATTTTGTTTTATTAGCATAGGTATTGAGAGTGAGAACACCCCCCTTCCACCCACGTGTTTGTGAATGAGCACGCAGGAGATAGGGCAGGAGATAGGACAGACCGGAACGCAGCCTCGCCTCGGGGCCTTCGGAACAGGGAGGATTCAGGGCCCTGTGGGAGCGGACGTGGCCGGGGACACGGCCTCTTTGGACCGCCGTTCCGTAGACTTAGCGGGGTCCGACCCCTCGTGGTTATCTGCTCCATCTTTTCTCCCCCCCGATTCCCCGAAGTGAATACACCAGAAAGCCAGGAGTTAAGATTCCTAAATGACCATGGTATTCGTTTCAATAGCGCTCTCACAGTTCTTCAGTATGGTTGGAGAAATAAAATACGGCATCCGTTTTATATAAAAGCACCAGAGTTCCTCATTCCCCTGACCTGCATTTAAAGTTTGGGGACTCCTTGGCGAATCGACCTCATATTCCTCGCCTGGCTATCACGCTACGAATAATGAAGCATAACGTGAATTTTGGTATCCGCAGTCGTTGGCCTTCCTGGGTTTCGGGGGGGAAGGAGTTTGCCCATCCAGCTCTGCGGTTATTAAGAAGAGGGCGCAGGACGGCCACGCACACGAGAAAGGCCTTCCCCGGGTCTGCGGAGGGGGAAACGGACCCTCTTTCACGGCAGAGGATGAGACACCAGACACGGCACCGCGGCTTTCTCCTGCCGAGTTGTGGTTCTCGCCCACTTGTCGGCCATCTCTTAGGGCGAGTGACATAGGACGACGTAGACAGCAATTCTTACACTCCAACAGAAGGAGGGGGAAAAATCTGAGGCTCTAAGGAAATACCCTAGTAACACGGAGGAAGGGAAGCGAGAAGGTGGTCATGTCTTAGATCCCACACATGGGTATTTTTTCCTCAACTACTGAAATAACCTTTTTATAAATTGGTCTTGAAACAGAGTCCTAGCAGAATGTTCTAGCTCAGGTCCTTGGAATAAAGAAGGGACTGCAGCAAAGACACGAAGGGTTTTCAGGAAAAAGCTGAACTACTGTTCTATCTTGCTGGTCCTTTGGCAGACGAGGCTGTATTTTCCCCATGTCGTCCGTCCCCACCCAGCTAAACCTCCTCCGTCAAGGGCTAATGAGATCCTGCGACAAACGGTGAAGTTTTCTCTTGGGTGCTGACAATTGGTGGTTTTTCAATTCTTGCCTTATCACATGGACCAAGGACCTTGGGTGACTCTCTTGCTCTGTCCTGAGTGTAGTTTTCTCACACGATAGGAAGTGGCTCCAGCATACGCAACGCGCTCACGGTCTCCTGCCGAGCCCACGGGGAAGATCACCTCGCAACAAAACGGACTAGACGCCAGAAAGGGGTTGGACGCCTTTGCCATCCCTGAAACAGAGCAAAGCAAATGTGCCTTGGAGACAGGCCGTCTTGGATTCGAATCTACAGCTTGCCAAGCATGGAACCCTCCTGCTTTTCAGTCACTGTGAGAACGGGGGCAAGTGTACAGAAAATACCCGTAGGACTCATGCAAAAATAGCCATTCCGACTCCTGTCTACGAAAGCAATTCCGTGGAACCAATATTCATTGGGTGCCCTCCCGGGACAAGGCGCCCGGCTCGACACTGGGACTAGTGATCTTAAGGTGAAATAGAATCCCCCTATCCCTGGCCTCGAGAATTAGAATTTTCATGAAAAAGAGTTTCCTACCACAACATGGTCATTTTGTGTGTCCCCTTGGCTAGGTCGCAGTGCCCAGAGATTTGGCCATGTCTTCTCCTGGAAGTTTCTGTGACACTGTCTTTGAGATTCCCACTGGGGACTTCCATGAAAGCCAGTTACCCGAAGGCCTTAATTGAAGCAAGAGTGACCTCTGCTGAGGACGAGGAAGTCTGTCAACGAGCAAGTGCCTTCGGAAGCACTGGGTGTGCGGCCTGTGGCCGACCCTGTGGACCCTGGAACGCCGGGCTCGCAGTCACCCCTCCCCATACATGTCACCCGCCCACACCCCCCGATGCACATATAGATATGAAAACATATTACGCCTCTAGCCAGATACACACATACACAGCCAACTGGTGCATGACGTGCTGGTGAGATCTCAAAGATGCATTGAAAAAATGACCCTTTCTTTTGAAGACTGTCCCTAAACCCCCTTCCCAAATTCTGCTGCCTTCTCTTAACGACCTAACATTCACTTGTATTCACTACCTTTGGACAAAAATCACTCCAGAAAAATATTCTTTGCATTACTTTCAGAAGTTTTAATATAACTTTTTCCACCCAATTGGAATAATTACTGGAGACAAAATATTCAAAAACTTGTGCTTTTTATCAAACATGGATTTAAAAAAAAGTCACTTGTTTCAACAGTTGGCCACCCTGATTCCATAGAGTCGCATTTCCTAGAACACAAATTATTCATTTTTTGTTCCTTATAAAAAAAAAAAATCAAACTTCGGAATTTCTTCAGCCTTCAAGAGTATAGCAATATACATTTGTAGAAGTAGAATGAGTATTGCCAATGGCCAAAGTTGGACCAATTTTAGAAATAAAGTATATTAGATTATGATTTAAGGCTTAATACAAATAAAAGTGAAGAGATTACACTCCCATACAGAAGAATCCAGAAAACTTATGTAGGTACTTGCTATCTCCACAAGATGGAGCTTAGCTTCTCCTGTCTCCCCTCCCCACCCTACTCCAGCCCCATTCACTGTTAGCTACACTTTTTAACTTGCTTCCAAAGAGCAGAGTATGGAAAGGGTTGGGGACTGGTGTCACTTCATAGCAGATTCCTGGCGAACCATGCCCCATCCAGGAGATGGAGGGCCACATCAGGAAGAAGTCATATTGATCTCATGTCCCCTTGGCATGACCGGACGAGAATGACATTCTAATTTTACAGTCTTCCGACTCAAAACCCAGGACCAGTATAAACATGAGGAAGACCATGGATAAACCCACGTTGAAAGACATTCTAGAAAAACATTCATCAGTGCTTCTAAAAATTGTCAGGTCATCAGTGACAGGCTAATTTTGACAGAGAGGGTGCTATGGAGATCTAATGACTCAATGTAACACGGCTCCGTGGAGAAGACCCTGGAACAGAGGAAGGCGATTGAAGAGAAGCTGGGGAGATGTGCATGGACTGGTGAGTTAGCCAAGGAACCAACACTGGTTTTAGTTGTAACATATGGACCTTGGCGGTCTCAGATGGCAACAATAGGGGGCACTCAACAAATGGCATACGGAAACCCTTGTACTAAACTTCTAACTTTGTATGTGTAACTATTCAAAATTTAAGAACTTAAGAAATACAGCTATATGAGCTAT
Source organism: Nasua narica (assembly GCA_028533885.1). Classification (NCBI taxonomy): domain Eukaryota; kingdom Metazoa; phylum Chordata; class Mammalia; order Carnivora; family Procyonidae; genus Nasua; species Nasua narica. The sequence continues at coordinate 9,385 of JAPYYJ010003841.1, forward strand.
AGAAATATACCAAATGCAAAAGAAATGTAATTTGCAAGTATCAGAAAGTAATGGTTGACTGAATCTGCATTTCTCTTTTCCTCATGCTTTGTGGCCTGGGGGAGCAATCTTTTGAGATGCAATCACTCAAACACTACTGAGTTTACTTTAAAGACCATTGTATATTCGATTTTATCCAACATTTCATTGAATTGCTTCTTACACTAATGATGTTAGTTTAACAAAATGGTTATCATTTATTGGTATTTTTCAAAATCTGCAGGACAAAGAGGAACACTGAACCCAAGTTTTGACTTAACAGGGGTTACTTTCCACCTTCTTCAATGTATGGCTTGTATTTGACCAGCGTTGAAACTCTCCTTTTCCAGGCTCAGGGCAGGAGCCTACATTTCTAGATTTCTAGATTTCCCAATACAACTCTCCCACGTCTCTGAGGCCTTTACTGCCCAGAGTTGGGGTGTTGCCATGTCACTCACGGCTAGCCTTCCTGACCTGGAGCTTTCTCTGATCTCCATGCTGTCACCATCTCCCTAGTGGCCTATTTCACGCTACTAACTTGTTGTTAGGGAACACATGTGCACGTTTGGATCCCCCACACCTTGGGGTGCCTCCCACACACCACCAAGTCGTCCTTCCCTCCTGCCAACGGGCCCTGGACCGAGATCTGGATTCATACCACCTTTCCCAGTTTACTCCCTCTGGGGGTCACTACAAGCCGTCAGCAAGGCCAAGCTCTCGCTCGATGTGCACCTGTCTCATGGGGTGTAGTGAGATTGGATCAAATACCGCAAAAGTGAAAGGGAAAAAAATCTTTTCTTCCCTCATCCAATAGCATCAACAAAAATGGAGAGGAATGTCACTCAGCTTTCCGTTTCATTGTTGCAAATCTTGACGGCAGTCTCATTTATATGGCAACTAAGATGACCAAAGTACATTGCACATTGTATCAATCACTGCACGTCAACACTCAATAAAAACAAGTTTCTATGGATTGGGTCCAAAAATTCCAGTCATTTGCAGGCAGAAATGGTTCCCCCCAGGACATAGAATGCAAATTACATTCCAGCATGAGGAGCAAAGCAGTCCAAGCAGATTTGTCCTCAAGCCTGTTCCTGACTTCAGGACCCATTTGCATATCCCAGTTAACACCTTGTTTAGGGATTAACCTCCCGGGAACAACCTATAGACTTTAGGATGACTTTAGATTTTACATGCTAAGAAGCGCGTACATACCACATGTTACAGTGGACAACAAAAATTAAATGGAAAACTCCAAACAAGTTTAGGTTAGGGCAAGTTCTAGATAACTCAGTGTTGTTCTTTTTGCTCACTTCAATTTAGCTAGGCAGTTGATTGTTTTTCCTAAGAGCAGGGAGGATTCTTTGGACACCTCGATGCATTCTTCCCCACGCAAGCCTTTTGGAACAGAAGGGAGGGGTTGGAATTGGTTGGCTCCTACTGGACAAAACAGTTGAAGTAGTTCCTGGAAACTAAACGGAATCCTTTCTTCTCCAGAATTTGTTGGGTTGAAGAAGTTCAAGTACCAGTAAAGCAAAGTAAAAGGCACAGATTGTTGCTAGAACTGAGCACTTACGTAACGTAACTATATTTCCTGGTGTTTTTTTAAAAAGAGGATTTTGGGGCGCCTGGGTGGCTCAGTTGGTTGAGCAACTGCCTTCGGCTCAGGTCATGATCCC
>JAPYYJ010003842.1:0-11081 GCA_028533885.1 Nasua narica
AATGGGTCGGAACTCCATGCCTGGTGTAGGGTGTGTTGATCCCCCGGGCATCAGTGACCAGATGGCCCTATAGACAGAGAGAAGGCTGCTTTGAAGCTGACAGCCTGTCCTCACTGCACAGAGGTCCTCAGAGCTGGCGTCCTTCCCAAGAATGGGACCTCTCAAAACTCATTCTCACATTTAATGATTGAGAATTGATTGATTCATTTTTTTTCTATTTTCAGCTATTGTGATGTGTTATATTGTATATTTCTAGTCTATATATTTATGTTTATACCTCATTATTCCTTCTTTGTAAGCAAAGTTCCCAGATATTAAATTGCTTCTTCTATATTGTTTCACATCTCAATAATTTTGAATTCACATTGTGTTAATGTCCAATGTAATTGTTCTTAAAAATTGCTTTTAATTCTTATATTCACACTGATTCTATCTACATTGGCTTCTACAGACCTTAAGCAATTGCTTTATCTTCTGGTAAGTCCCAATCTTAATCACTCCCCTTTTCAGAAGTGCTCTGTACCTGTTCACCCATCCTGGAAGCCCCTCTAGCCTTGATATGGGTCACTTGGGTTATTTTTCCTCCTTCAAAGTTATCCTACACTTTTATGCTGCCATATATGTTTCCCTGTCACGGAGGTATTCTCATTTCCTTCACGAATGTGGGGGAATCGTGCTGAGGGTCCCACACAGGTCAGGGACTGCAGGCAGCTGTGGTAGGTCCCTGTGTGGGTCACTGGACAGCCCTCTGTCCCAGCTCCAGCCTGGTTCCTCCTTCCTTTGTTCTGTGTGGGAGAAGCATGGGCTGCTGTTCTCCACTTCATTGCTACTTTGTGTTCAGTCCTGTGTATACTGTGCCCAGATTGTGTCCTGACCCTGAAGGAAGTGTCCTACATTGCCCTGGCGGGTTGGGGAGGAGGCCACCGAGCAGATCATGATGTATGTGTGCCAACCATTTGATAAGCAACACAGCTAATTTGTTCTCATGTCCCACATGACTCCTGGATTCAGGCCTATGAATCATTCCTGGGAATGGTTGCCAGCAAACTTGGCTTTCAGGCGGTTCCAGGGAATGGAGGGTGACCCTACCAACTCACAATGTCGGGGATTCATGTCCAGATCAGACTTGCCCTCCAAGTATGCCCAGAGTTCCGGATGCTGTCACTGTGTGTGGCCCATCGCTGGTCCAGGAAGTGTTTCCACCTCCCTGGTGGTGAAGCTTGAGACCTAAGTCCGTCCCAGGGTCTTTGAGGTCAGGGCGCTGACCATGCTGCTGCTCTGGCAGATGCCCACGGACAAGGAAACATGGCTGGATGTGGTGTGAGCTCTAACCTGAGGCAAGTGTACAGCCTCAAACAGCATCCCCTTCAGATTATTTTTTATAGGCATTTCCATGCTCAGGTGTGCAGTCAGTGAGGAAGAGACCCCCAGTGTGCTGTCTCACTCATTAATGTCCCCTCAGCACTGCCCTGCTCCACACACCCCCACCCCCTGAGTGTCCCTGCCTTACTTGGGGCCATTTTCATCAAGTTTCAGGTTCAGGCAAACTCCCTGCCTTCAGGGTTGCATATTTTGCCTGTCCTAGGATATGTCTATGTTAATACCCATTCTTAGGTCATCATACCATTGTTATTCTCTTTATAAGGTGAACATTTCTAAGAAATTGATTTCAAAATGCTCAGTGAGTATCACCTCTCTGCTGGTAAGATATCACATTCCAGAACCCTTCTGCAGAATAGTCTTGTGACCAAAAAGGGCAAGGGCACAGAAGTGGTTCTCTCTACCACCTCATTACTGAGGTAATTCTCTCTACCACCTCATTACTGAGGTACCCTGGGACAGAATTTGAAATCTGGTCTGGAGTGGTTGTTCCTAGACTGAGCTAAAGTGTATGTGTGGTGTGGAGACTGTAGCTGCAAGGGCTGTGGACTGCTCAAGTGGCACTAGGATTTAAAAGGCTCACAATGCAAGCAAGGCTGGCCTCTGTCTTTCCCGCCCTCACCCCACAAGACTCGTTGACCATCGCATTCCATCCTATTACAAAATGGTTAATAGGAATTCTTTTCCTTAGCACACAAAGAGTTTGACTGTTGCTGTACTAGACACAAGAAAAGGACACACTGATATTTCGGTTCATCTTTGAATCGTGGGAGATCCTCTCTCTGGCTAGCTTAAGGATGGGAGAATCAGAGTCAAGATGTCCTCAGACCTCAACTCAACATGGTAAGGGGGTGGGGCAGCACTGAGGCACAGGATTGTGCAAAGACATCAGGCACCCGAGAGAACACCCAAGGATAAAGAGTCATTGGTGTGGGCCCCAAAGAATCAGCTTTTATAACTAGTGGGAGAGGGGAGCTTTGGATCTCAGTTTCAACCATGCCTGTATATCTGTCTATCTATCTGTCTACTTACCTGTCTATCACCTGATTTTACACACACACACACACATACAAACACACATATTCTTTTTCTTGGTTAAATCAACCTTAATTATCTTTGAATGTCTGAGGGTCAGAAAGTCAAGTGTGACTTAGCTGTACACCTTGCCCAGGGTTTCATGACACTGTGGTTGAGATAACAGCTAGGGTTGCAGTCACCTGAAGGATTGACTGGGATGATGGTCCACTTCTAAGAAGGTCACCCCTATGACTATTGGCTGGAGGTCACATTTTCTCATCAGTTGTTTTAGGAACACATGTGGGTCTTTCTATCGATCTGCTCCACACTGCAGCTGGCTCAACCCAAAGCAAGTGATTCCAAAGAAAGCAAGGGGCAAGGGGAAGCAGGAAGCTTCACTGCCTTTTAGGAGCCAGTTTCTGAATTTGTGGACTGCCACTTCTACTTTTTTTGTTAGTTAGAAGCAAGTCACTGAATCCAGCCAACACAAATTAGGAAAGGAGACAGACTCCACCTCTTGAAAGGAACAGTATCAAAGACTTTGTGGACAGATCATTTAGCCACTGCATATATACACACAAAACTTATTAAGGTAGTAAAATAAATATTTTATAATATGTTTTAAATACCTATCTATTAGGGAAGAAATCAACATGAGAAGAGAAAAAGGAAAAAAAATGGAGAAAAGACAAAGTTGAGAGACAGAAAGCAAAGTAGGTAAGGAAGAAGGAAGGAAGGAAATGCAGGAAGTGTTGTTGAGCAAGATACAGGGGGAGAAGCAGAGCAATGCCCCAGGAGACCCTGTTCTGTGCTGGAATCATGCTCTCTATGAGAGTACCTACTCCTGGGTCTGGGATTTCCCTGGGTCAGTCCTTGAGCTGCCTACTGTTGCCTAGTGCTCCTGCTGAAAGCCCAGGTTGAGTGCTCTGTGATCTCAGAAATGAGGGCTGGCAGATGCTGGTGCAGATGTTAATTACATTCTATGAAAGGGAAAGCAGCAACCTTAGGGTTGATGTATACCATGCCTCAATGTCAGAATTTAAATATGGAGTTCCTCGTGGACCAGGACCTAGGCTGCAAGTCCTGAAAAGAATGTGGGCAATGTTGACACCTACCTACCCCTTTATGCATTTAGGACATTACGGAATGTTGTGTATGTGATTTGAACTCACTGAGTTCCAGAAGGGGCCTACATAGAATACAGGGGGCTCTATGAGTGGCTGAGCCAATCGCCCCTAAGAATCTTGGTTGGCACATCCTGGGAAGCAGAAAGGGCTGCTCTGATGGGGTTCCTCACTGCAGTCTTCACTCAGAGCTGTCATCCCCTGTCCCTGATCAGACTAGCGATGCATAGGCTCTAAGCAGCCTCAGTTCCCCTGGGCAGGCCAGCAGCTTCCTTCCCAAATTGAAGTTCCTCTGGATCTTCCTCTCCTTATTCTGTAGGCTTTGGGCAGAGTGGTTTAGCTCCTTCTTGTATCCTTGATGATTCTCATGCCTTTTTCCTGGTTTGAGGACTCAGCCAGCCCAGGGCACTAAGCCAGCTGATTCCCTCCCTATGTATGCCTTGTCCTGGCCTAGGAACTTTGGGGGCAGTAAGATAGGAGAAGAGCTGCCCCTGCATTCAGAGCTGTCTCCCTTTAACCCAGGGTTCTGTTGGATAGGGTGCCTGTCCCCAAAGCTTATTTCAGGGGTGAAGCAAGGTCATCCAATGGTCTTATGTCCTTCTTGGTGTAAAGTTTGCAGCTATGTGATTTAAGTCAAGGCCTGTGAACCTAACCTGATCCTTGGAACTTTTCAGGAAAAAGTCCAAGAGCACAGCGTTGAGGCAGATGGTGACTTGAGCAGCTCACCAGTGGGAGCCTAGCGATGTCTCCAAAGCCAAGCAGGTCTCAGGAGTTCCCAAGGCTTAGATACTACCCTGCAGCAATGGCCATGCATCCTTGCGTCCCTGAGCTACATTAGCCAGGGAAAGAAAAGGGAATTGTTTTACATTTTCTTATGGGTTTCCAAAAAGTTCTGAAGGTTTCCACTTCTGTCTTTTCTTCCTTAGAAGGCAGGGTTTAAGGCAGTTGATGAATACCACTCCTGATGACTTCACAGGCAAAAAAGGGCATGCATGGCCAAACACACCCATCTGGTCTTTACCTTGCTTCCCGGGTCTGTCAGTAACAGCAATTGGAAACTTTTTTTTTTAAGATTTTTTTTTTTAATATTTTGTTTATTTATTTGACAGAGAGGAGAGAGATCACAAGCAGGCAGAGAGGCAGGCAGACAGAAAGGGGGAAGCAGGCTCCCCGCTGAGCAGAGACCCCCATGCGGGACTTGATCCCAGGACCCGGAGACCATGACCCGAGCTGAAGGCAGAGGCTTTAACCCACTGAGCCACCCAGGCGCCCCAGCAATTGGAAACTTTTATTGAAGACACTACACACGTTTCCAAGCTCCCTTTCTCTGAACACACCCCTCAAATGTGTTTCCTCAATGACTTCATTGGGATAATTTCTGCATCATAGCAATAGCCATTCGCATGGTTTTCTTTCTCTTTAAGTACAATTTAAAGTTTAAATAATACCAGAAATGTACAAATATAATCAACAACATTTTACCTGCTTAACCATATAACACCTTCCCAAATCTGCATGAATTTGATTCTGTTTGGGTTATTTCCTTCTGTTCAACTACTTAATAATATGCTTTGCCATATAACAGTGAAAGTCCCATGTACATGTTTTTTTTTTGGAAATAGCTCAGCTAGGGGTACCTGGGTGGTTCAGTTGGTTAAGTGTCCAACTCTTGGTTTTGGATCTGGTCATGATCTCAGGGTCATGAGATTGAGCCCTGTGTTAGGGCTTCATGCTCAGTGTGGAGTCTGCTTCTCCTATCTCCCTCCCTCTGCTCCTCCTGCTGTGCACTCTCTCTCTCCAAAATAAATAAATCAATCTTTTAAAAAACCCTATATGTTTTGTTCTCATAGTTTTTGCCAAATTTTGATGGTAAGATATACCAATTTCTTAGAACAATTTAGGGAACACTACTCTCACTATTTTTTTTAACTAAGCTATTTTTTTTAATCTTTATTTCCTTATAGAACTTTAGAACAAGTTAGTCTCATTTCAGGAGAAAATTCTTCAGAGTTTTCATTGAAATTGCATGACATTGGTCATAAATGGGAAAATGAGTCACTTTGTTAAGTAACGGAAATCCTTCCAAGAGTTCCAATGAGATGCACATGCGTGTACACACACACACATTTCTCAAGCGTCCTCCCACAGTCTTCATACAATACATTGCTATGTTCTTTCTAATTATATTGACTTAATAAATTATTCACTGATAACTCACCATATTTTGTTTTTCTTTCTACCATTTTGAATGAAACCCTATTTTATTTCTATTACATTTTATAGCTGTTTTTTCAGATGCCTTAGCATAATATTCATGTTTATAGCTTGATCTTCTGTTAGCAGCACTGCTGGGCCCTCTCATCTGATCCGGTTGCCATAAGTTGGGTTTTCTTTTTTTTTTTTGGAAGTGAAATTCTCTTCACTTAATTTTACGTTTATATCTTAATTTGTATTTCTTCCTTTTAAATGATTATACTATTTACAGGTGACCTTTAAACAGCATGAGTTTGAACTTCTTGGGTTCAGTTATGTGCACAGCTTTTGGGATAAATATAGTACAATACTGTACATGTGTTTCTCTATGATTTTCTTAATAAAGTTTTTTTTTTAATCTAGCCTACTTTGTTGTAAGAATACTGTATATAATACACGTAACATACAAAATATGTGTTAATGGACTGTTCACACCATCAATAAGTCTTCTGGTCAACAGTAAGCTCTCAATAATTATGTCTTGGAGAAGACAAAAGTTACATGTGGATTTTTCCCTGTGTTGGGGGTTAACACTCCTAACTCCTGAGTTGTTCAAGGGCCAGTTTATTCATGTTTCTGTTCATATCTTAATGACAAGTGTTGAATATTAATTCTGGGAGCAGGAAATGCTATTTTATCCTTCACTTCAATGGCAGTTTTTCCCCCAGGTTAAGCTATTTCCATTCTTTTATTGACCAGCAAGAATTTTTTTCAGATTTAAGTGCATTTTACCAAATGCTTTTTTATTTCTGTATTTATTAAGATAAAGATGATTTTCTCCTTTATTATATTATTATTAGCTTTACTCTACTATTCTTATAGCATGGAATAAACTCTAGACTGAGTCATAAAGTGTTGGCCTTTTTTTTTTTCTGCATAGTTGTGTCCCATTCTTGGAATGTACTGGGCATTTGAATATTTATGTTCATGTGGGAGATTAAGCTACATGTTCTGTTCTCATAGTTTTTGCCAAGTTTTGATAGTAAGATATACCAATTTCATAGAACAATTTTGGGAATATTACCCCCACTTGTAATATCTGGGAAAATATGTGTAAAACAGGAATTATCTGTTCCTTGAAAAGTTGGTGAAATGTGTTGAGATCATTGTCTGTGTAGTTTTATTTTATGTCTGAGACACAGGAGGAATCCTAGACTGTTTAGGTAAATTAATTTAAAGGTTCTCTGTTTTTCATGAATATACATGACTACTCATTTCTGAAAAAAATTTCTGGTTCAGGTACGATTTGTCTATTAGTCCGGGTACGACAGATGCTGCTGCAGGAAGAAATAGGCCCTTGACTCTGTTAGTTAACACAACAAAATTTGATTTTGACCCTTGCAAATCCAACACAAGTCAGGCAGCTTCAATTGGCATTTCTTTCCCACTGCTGCCTCCTTAGGCATATGATGTGATTTCCTCTGACAACTCTTATCTTGAAATTCCTTCTTTTCATTTGTATAGGCAGAAGAGAGAGACCATGCTTAGAGAAGTAATCTTGCTCTTAACCACCTTGAACTAGAGTGGACATGACTCTACTCACATTTTCATTGGCCAAAACTCAGTCACCTCCTCCCAACTCAACTGTAAAGGAGTTTGGGAGACTGCCTTCCATGTTCCCAGGAAAAGGGACCAAGTGGCAAGTACAGAGTCTGGCCCTGCCACATATTTCAAATGTGTCGTTTTTTTTTTAAGATTTTATTTTTATTGCTCAGATAAAAATAAAATCTTAAAAAAAACTGAGCAACAAACTGAGGGATTTGGAGGGGAAGGGGGTGGAGGGGTGGTAGAGTCTGGTGATGGGTATTGAGAAGGGCACATATTGCATGGAGCACTGGGTGTGATGCATGAACAATCAATCTTGTAACACTGAAAAATTAAAATAAACATATTTGGGGAGGAAAAAAAGATTTTATTTTTATTTATTGGACAGAAGGAGAGAGATTACAAGTATGCAGAGAGGCAGGCAGAGAGAGAGGGGGGGAAGCAGGCTCCCTGCCGAGCAGAGAGCCCAATGCAGGGCTTGATCCCAGGACCCTGAGATCACGACCTCAGCTGAAGCAGAGGCTTTAACCCACTGAGCCACCCAGGTGCCCCCAAATGTATCAGTTTACCTGCTATCAATTTTTAAATTAGTTTTTACTGAGGTAACTGTAGATTCACATGCAATTGCAAGTAATAGTACTTGCAAAAAAATAGTACAAAAAAAAAAAAATGTGTAAAGTGTTCCCGTGAACACTTTACACATTTTCTCCAATGTTACATATTTTAAATGGCTAGGGTAAAATATCACAACCAGTATATTGACATTGATACAATCCACCTACTTTACTCAGATTTCCCAGTTATATCCATACTGATGTGTGCATGTGTCTCTGTGTGTGTGTGTGTGTGTCTGTGTGTCCTTATCTGTGTGTGTCAAGTTATATACAATTTTATCACCCATGTAGTTTCATGTACTCACCACTAGTTCCAACCTTAAAAGGACCTCTTGTGTTGTCTTTTTATAACCACATCAGTATCCCCAGGTTACGCAACACTACTTCCAGTCCCCATCCTTGGTTCTGGCAACCACTCACTTGTCCTATATTTCTAAAATTTTGTCATTTCAAAACATATAAATGGAATCATATAGTATTTAACCTTTGTGATTTAACTTTTTTCAGTCCATATATCTCCATGAAGATTTGCCCAAGTTGTTGTGTATATCAATATTTTGTTATTTTTTTTTAAACAGAGAAACTGTTCTATTTTTTTTTTTAGATTTATTTATTTATTTATTTGAGATAGAGACAGTGAGAGAGAGCATGAGAGGGGAGAAGGTCAGAGGGAGAAGCAGACTCCCCATGGAGCTGGGAGCCCGATGCGGAACTCGATCCCAGGACTCCGGGATCATGACCTGAGCCGAAGGCAGTTGCCCAACCAACTGAGCCACCCAAGCGCCCCTATTTTGTTACTTTTATTTGTGAATCGTATCCCTCAGTTTGTACATACTGTAGTTCGTTTAAACCATCACCTGTTGAAGGGTTTCTGGGCTGATAACCAGTTTTTGGCTATCATACACACACACACACACACACACACACACAGCTGCTATAAACATTCCTATACAGGTTTTTGTGTGAACGTAAGTTTTCATCTCTGTGAGATCAATGCCCAAGGATGCAATTGCATGTTGAATTTTATAAGACATTGTCAACTGCTTTCTAGAGTGGCTGTACCATTTTATGCTCCCATCTGCAATGTATGAATGGTCTAGTTTTTCTATATTCTTACAAATAATTGGTATTGTAACAATTTCTTTCTAGTCACTCTGATGAGTGTATACTGTTTTTTTCTATTAAAAAAGTATAGTTGACACATAAACATTGATTTCAGATGTAAATTGTAGTGAGTTGACCAGTCCATACATTATGCTATGTTCCTCACAAATGTAGCTATAATCTGGAACCATTCAATGTTATTATAATATTATTGACTCTATTCTTTATACTGTGCTTTTTATTGCTATGACTAGTTATTTCATTAACTGGAAGACTGCATCTCTCACTCTTCTTCACCCATTTTTCCCATACCTCTGGAAACCATCAGTTTGTTCTTTGTATTTATGGGTTTGTTGCTGTTGTTTGTTCATTTATTCATTTGTTTTGCTTTTTGAATTCCACATATAAATGAAATCAGATGGTATTTGTCTTTCTCTGACTTATTTCTCTTAGTATAATACCCTTTAGATTCATCCATGCGGTCACAAGTGGCAAATATCTCATCTTTTTTTATAACTGGGTACTATTCCATTATATACATATGTATATATACATATATATATATATAATTTCTTTTTTATCCATTCATTGTTTGGTGGGCACTCGGGTTGCTTCCACCGCTTGGATATTGTAAACAGTGCTGTAACAAACATAGGGGTTCATATATCCTTTTGAATTAGTGTTTCCATTTTGGGGAGTAAATACTCAACAGTGGAATTACAGCCAGCTTGGGTATTTCAATTTTTAATCTTTTGAGGAACCTCTATACTGTTTCCCACAATGGCCACACCAAGTTGCCACCAACAGGGCACTATGGTTCCTTTTTCTCCACATCCTTACCAACATTTGTTATCTCTTGTCTTTTTGTTTTTTAGTATTTTTCTTTTTAAATTTTTATTTAACTTCTAGTTAGTTAACATACAGTGTAATATTGGTTTCAGGAGTACAATTCAATGATTCATCACTTACATACAACACCTAATGTTCATCATAACAAATGCCCTCCTTAAAACCCCACCCATTGAAACCTTCTCCCATCCACTTCCCTTTGTCAACCCTCAATGTGTTCTTTATCTTATTTATTTATTTATTTATTTATTTATTTATTTATTTATTTATGTTTTTGTGTATGTGTGTGTTTTGGAGAGGGAGGAAGAGAGGGAGAATCTATGCAGACTCCATGTTGAGTGGATAGCCTGATGGGGGCACTGGATCTGATGACCCTGAAATCATGACCTGAGCCAAAAATAAGAGTTTGTCACTTAACCAACTGAGGCACCCAGATGTCCCTGTTTTCTATCTTTGAGAGTCTCTTATGGTGAAACAACATGGGATCAGGGAGGAGACAAACCATAAGAGACTCCTAAACTCACAAAATAAACTGAGGGCGGCTGGGGGTAGGGATAGGGTGGCTGGGTTATGGACATCGGGGAGGGTATGTGCTGTGAAATGTGCAAGCCTAATGACTCACAGACATGTACCCTGGGGCAAATAATACATTATATGTTAATAAGAAAGTTTTTTTTTTAAAGTCTCTTATGGTTTGTTTCCCTCTCTCTCTCTACCAGTTCTTTTGTTGCCAATTTATTTTTGTTATCTTATTTCAAAGATAATTTACTAACACACTTTTTACTATAATAATAAAAATGATATTATCAAGATATGTGATTAATCCCAGAATCATGAGATTTTTTTTTGCCAGAATGTTGTCATGTCTGTGACATTTGCAATCCTATAATCACATGACAATAAGGTCATTTTCAAAAAATCCACATTCTACAGTGGGTGGAAGGGTTTACAGACACTGTATAAGTAGACAGGTTCACTTACCTTTCAACTTTGCTGCTTTCTTTATAATGTTTAGCCTTCTTGGTATCAGCTTTGAGACAGGTGACAGAACCTTCCAACTTCATGCGCAGATGCCTGTTTGCCTGTAACAGGATCAGCTGTGGTGGTGATGGTCCAACTCTGTGGTGTTATTGGGATGCAGGTTCATGAGTACTGGAGCTTCTTGATGGAGCGTTCCTCTTAGCATCAGCTCACC